>JBAMBJ010001876.1:0-64598 GCA_037043495.1 Drosophila recens | reverse complement strand
ACAAAGCTGTCATATGAACAATCAGTTGTAAGAGAAATCAAATCTTCGGTGTGCCAAACATAACATTTCCTTCCTGTTTAGTGTATACCCTTAGCATGTTTAACAGGCTCTGCTTCAGCTCTGAATTAACTACCTTTTATTATAGACATTTGTCGTCCAGTACAGTTAATAGATATATAAATAAATCCCCCAACAAACAGAAATATGCCAAATATCGTTTAGTTTTCTTTTTGTAATCAAGGACAGTCTTTATTTACTTTCTTTTCGGTAAATTTACTAATGATAAGATGATATGATATGTTATACATATGAGATCATGGTTCAAATGCTCAACAAATGGTTAACAAATGAAAGTCATAAAATGGTCAAGGGTTTCGCCGGATTAGCGGATTCAACAAGCCACCTGGCACACAGGTAAGCTGTTGAAAGTTGGCCTAAACGGTTTTTAAGTCGACAACAATTAGTTGTAGGTACAGTAGTACACAGCTGTTGATGTACATGGCTAAAAGGGACAGCCGTACTTTTGACCCGCAGTTACCTACACACACACACGCACACACACACAAGCTCTAAAATACCGTACAGTTGAAGGAGTGTGCCAAAAAAGAAAGGTGTTGGATACCACCATTAACTAGTTAGCATTGTTTGTTAGCCATACCTGTTTGAGGCCAAGAAGTAGGAGGTTTGCGCCAGATCCTTGCATGCTAAAATATATCATAGTATATATCAATTGACAATTGCTCTACGTTTTGCATTCGCAGCCAAGGCCAAAACAGTGTCATATTTTGGATTTGGCATTGGTAGTATACTATATATACATATATATATTTTAGGAGCATGGTGCCTACCTTTGACCAGCTGACACGTGCGCACCACATGCGTATGCGGATGATCGATGGCCACATCAAAGCCGAGCGTCTGCAGCAGTACATTCTCGTTAAAGACAAGCTCCTGGGCGAGATCTGCATAGCTCTGTTCGGTTGTCTGCGGCAGGCACTTGTTCGCCGCCCTTATCACATGCTCCAGCTTGCGCGGCTGCTCCTCCACCTTGGCGGCCAGAAACAGACTGGCCGATGCCATGGAATTGCGATGGAAATGTGTAAACGAGTGGAACGCATAGAATCGATGCATGTAAACAATCGCCGTATTTATGCAGAGCTGTGACACCTGCAACCGTTGTCCCATCTCCTGTATCAAATAGGCGGTCATCTGTCTGTAATGCAGCTCATCGTCGCTTTTGATGCCGCATCGACGACTTGGCGAGTTGCCCAGTTGATCGTTGCTAAAGTACCATATCTTGTCCTTCTCAAACGGCAGGTTGTTATTGTTGTTGCTGTTGTTATTGGTGCTGCCAGTTGCATTGCCATTGCCACTGTTGTTGTTGTTGCTGCTGCTGCTGCCGCTGGCCGCGATGCTCGTCGACGCACTTAATGATGCGGACGCTGGGACGCCTGCGGGCGCTCCGGAGAGACTCATTGCTCACGCGTACACGTACAAGAAACAGCGCGATTTGTTTTGTTTTTCTCTTTTTGTCGATTTATGAATTTCACATGCAAGCCTCTTTGTTGCGTTTGGTTGTTGTTGACAGAGTTGAAAACACACAATCTCACAATAATATTTTTGATTTTTATTGTGGTTCTACTATTTGATTTCTCTTGATGTTTTGGCTTGGCAGCTGAGTCAAATGTTGTTGTTGTCGTCGTAGGGACTGTACGAAGAAGAAGACTCTCTGCTTTTTTCTTTGTCGGCTGTGACAGATGCGTTTGTGTTGGTATTAGTATTGCTTGTGGCGTGGGCTGACGACGGGAGGAGGGAAAGGTGCCTGACGCTGCCTGTGCTGCGAATGCTGCGCGTCTGTCGCGGCCGTCACAACACATTTGCTATGGAAATAGGCAACATACACATTCGATTTCGATAGTTTTTGGTCCTGTTTTCCAAATTTCCCACTTTATACGCCACTCAAAAATCTGCTTTTTCTGCTGTTTTGATGGCGTAGAGTGCGAGCTTGTGTGTGTGTGTGTGGTTTTCTGGAAATTGCGACTGCTCAACGACGTACATACACAGACGAGCCCGACGACGTTTGTTATGCAACTTGTACATCAATTCATTGTTATCATTGCTCGAATTCCATTTTCTCCACACGAAAACATAACATTTTTAATCTATAATTTGCAATGCAAATGCATCGCAAAAAATGTGATTTTGGTTTTGGAACGCACAATGACACAAAAAGAAAAAATGTATGTATGTATATGTATTTACAGTATGGCCGTCGCAGTCGATTTCGCCTATCGATAGCGCGCATTGACATGTCAAAACATCGGTATTACCACCAGTGCTGCCAACTCTTTCGGGCTATAAAGTGCTAAAGTAACCTTCCAAACCTGCTAGAAACGGCTAGATCAAATTCAAAAATAGCCAGAAAAAAAGCTATTTTAGTTTTGATGAATATTTTTAAATATATGTTGTTATTTGAAAATTGATAGACAGTTATCGAGCTCAATGAAATCGATATTCTTCACAGCAGTGTACGTGTCGTTTGTACCAATCATTTTTAAGTACTTTTGAGGCACTTCGAAGTTGTTGCAGCATTTATTTGACCGTCGCAATCTATAACTGTGAATATAACTTAATTTATGTTTAATAAGAAGTTAAAGTTTTTAATATTGTGTACAAATTATTAATCACCGCATGTGTAAAATCGAATTAAGTGTGTCAATGTTCATTGAGTTCCTCAGGTTCGATTTTACAATGTTCATCTGACTAGACACTCGTTCGACTTCGGTGTTTGACCACGGCAGCGATAGTAATTTAAAGACAAAAGAAGCTAACGCTTTAAATCGGTGATTACCGGCCGAATCCACATAACTGTTTGCTTCAGCCCAAAATTTTACGATGCAATCCGTATTTTCCCATTTTAAAGGATGTATAATTGTTGTACTGCAGAAGGAGCTGTTCAATCTGATGCAGTTTGAAATGCTCTAGGATTTTAATAACAGAGCCCTTTTTAGCATTCAAATAAGAGGCTAGTTTCATTTTCAAAAAGGCCAAATTTCCCGCTAGCAGCTAGATTACAATTTCTCCTGCATTTGACAGTTGAAAAATGCTAGATCTAGCCGGTAAAAGGCTAAGTTGGCAGCACTGATTACCACATTTCAATGTATGATTTTAGTATTTTATCTATCGATAGTGGATGTAAAATAGCACAAGTCAATGGTCACATTCACGTTGCATTCATCGATAAAAACAAAAATTTATTTATAAGATTGGAAAATATTACAGAAAGCTTAGGTTATTTGAGCAATCAATGATTTAAATTTAAAACAATGTCCAATTTATTACTGTTTAATTTATTACTGAACAAGCTTTCGAATTCGATAGCTTTAATAGCAACCCTAAATATATACCGATCTTGAAGTAATCGCTTTTTTCTGCGGCAAGCAGTGTCACTACTATGCAAGCAGTATGTGCGTGCATGACGCTGCAAGCAGTTAATGCACTTGAAAGCAAGCAGTATGTTTGGCAGGGCATACAAAGCAGTGCAATTATGGCGCGCAATTTAAAAATAAAAAAATACAGCAGAATCTTGTTTTAGTCTCATTTATTTATTTTAATTATAAAACAGATAATATATAAGTATGTATATATACATATATATTTATGTGTGTATATATTATATACTTTTTAGCAATCTGTTGATTAAAATATACAAAATTTAGCTAAAAATCTTAAAATACTAACGTTGCCATAACAGTTAATAATTATGCTAGATCTTTTTTTAGATTATCATCTCGTTTCATTTAATGCATATTAAAATTAAACCGTTAGTGTTTCCATACTCTCGATCCATATATCATTGCCATCAGATCAGATCCTTTTCTATATGATTCTAATTGCTAATTTGTGGCTCGCATTTGCTGATTTTAATGCAGACGTTTTTTAATTCGTCTGTTCATAATATACATAAATAAAACATAAACTTGAACTAAATACATATACTCATAGATACACATATATAATATATAAACTACACATTATCTTTTCAACATATTCACTAAAAACCTTTACCAAAACCATTTCAACTAGCTAATGGAGACCATTCCTATTCCTATAACTCAAAAATGAATTGCATTCTATATATCAAACTTCATAAACTGCCCTCGATCGATCTTAAAATTAAGCCCATACTTTGTTTTCATTCATATCATTTTTTAGTACCAATAAAGTAAAGTGTTTTCCTTAATTTGCTAAATATCTTGCTGTAGCATAGATAATATAATAATATAATTAATTTAGTTGGTCTTATCCAGCATGTGTGTGTGTGTGTGTTTTGTTGTTGTTTTTGTTTAACAATTACACACAAATAAATATGGTGTATACATAGATTAATACGAAATAACTTACATATACATATATATTCTTTTTTTTATATACTACGACTAATAAGTGAAACATGAGGTCCAGAAGTTGATTATATACAATTACAGTGCATATTAGCTTGGCGGTTCCAAAAATTTGTTCATCTTGTAAAAATATTATTTTTATGAAATCAATAATTGTAATTCGATGTCGTGTCCCTAAAAAGGTTCTATTTGTTGTTGCGTACTGAAAGAAATCTTCCAAAAAAACTAAGGAAATTATTAAATACATTATTTTATGCTATGGTATCAAGGTGTAAAGCTGTTTTGCTCTAAGAGTTAAGGGTTAAGGAAACTATTTATGTATTCAGAATCTTAGTCCAAATTTTCGTTGTACTTCTATGTATTTTGCATATTGTTCGATTGTTCTATGTAAAACTGTTAAGATTTGCTTATAGCATTAAAATATATATGTGTATGAGTAAGGTTTATGTAATGTATGTACTTGTAATATCTTAAATTCTACAATAAGTATGTATATTTAGATAGACAAATAAACGCACTTGCTGCTCCCCTTCTTCCGTGCTTTCACTTTCGAAACCTCAAAAACTGAGTCCTCATCTAGTTCATGTATCTGCACATACATATATTATTCATATATTATATTAGAGTATTCTCTGCCTTAAGCTACAAAATGCATCATCTAAATTTATCTAAAATATGTATTTAATCTGCGTCATCGAATAAATATTTTGTTGTGTATTGTATTGTATACTATATAGACTTTGAATATATATTTATGTTAATGTATATAATTGTATCTTTTTGTTTGTAACTTATGTCTTATGTACTTTTAATGGGAGGTATATGTAGATTTCAAATTTGTAGCGGGTTGCAAATATTTGTATATTATGAATCGAAAGGTTTTTTCGATATATATATAAGTATATATGTATATACTTTAATGAAAGTATGTTAAATAAAACTCATGCATATTGAAATAATAATTTTATTTTAATAGTAAAAAATAAAAAATAATCATAAAAAATGTGTTTACAATGAACAGAGCTAAAACTCAAAACTCACTTTGTTTTATTTTCATTTTCATTATCATTTTCATAATCATCATCATCATCTTTATCATTCTCAATCATTGAACAAAAATAAAAATTAGAAAACCTTTTCATTCTGTTGCTTGACATACACATAAAAGATAATAGATAAAGATAGAGGTACTTAGAGAACGCAACTATATATGTATTAATTATATAAAAGAAATATCGTATAGAATAGAACTAGGAGTTTGTTGGTATCTTTCTCTTTTTTTTAGATTTGCTTTCTTTTCTTATTTTCTTTTAATTAAAGTTTAGTTTATGCACTTAAGAGATTGCACGTTTTGTGGGCAGTGTTTGGAAATTGTTGTTGTTGTTGTTGATGTGTGTGTAAGTGTGTGTATCTATGTGTTGCATTGAGAATTACTGTTGTTGTTGTTGTTGCTGGAACTATTTGTTGTTTTTTAACATATTGATTTCCATTGTGGCAGTGTAACGTACTTAACAAAAAGCGTTTACAAAATTATTTCAGACATAAACTTCAGACCAAAAGTAAATTAATTGTTTCTTTATCTTTGCTCTTTTTTTTCTCTAAATAATAAAGATAATTCTTTTTAGCTAGAGTGATTGCATTTATCTGAAGCTGCACTGTAAGCTGTTGAAATGTTCTGTCATTATCCGAATGTTAGTACAGTGCAGCTTGGACTTGTTTGCTCCTCTGCTGTTGTGATTTTTGTGGTTCATGTTGTTTCTGTTCTTTAAATATACATACAAAACTTACAAGATAATAATTACAAGAAAGTTTAGACCAGCAGCTAGGATTGTGGGGCAGGGGGTGTAGAAGAAACACTTAAATAAATAAACTAACGTTAACGATAAAAACTAATTACAAACTATGAAATATTTCTCATCTTTATAAAATAAGCAACAAAAACAATGCGCCCAAAACAATTCACATAGTTAGACAAAATAGATCAATATGTGATTCTACGAGTTTCATGTGGATCGCTTGGGCTGATGATGGGAAGAAGGGGGGGATAGGGGAAGGTTGGGAAGGTTGTTGGGAGGGTATTTAGATATATTAGGCTAGGCTTTTTTTTTTATATAGGTATACAGTAATTCGTAGCTAAAAGTTTTCACATACACATATCAAATATCAATAAGAACTCTTCATCGATCATCGATCATCATCATCAATAATAATAATAATAATAATAATCAATAATAATAACAATATGCATTGTAATAATAATTAATTAATTAAATGTTAATATTAAATGTTACAATTAAAACACTAAAGCCAATGAATAGATCATTAATTACTAACGAATTCTTTTCTTTCTTTTTTTTTTAGATTTTTTGTTTAGCATGTTTACATAGAATTTAGTATGTATGTTTATAATATGTACATATAATTAAAATGTACTTCATATATGTATGTATATATGCATATGCCTAGCAACTATGTAATTTATACTCTTCCGCGATTTATCGATTTATCGAATTCAAACTGATCTCGAATCATCTGTCATCGATCATACTTAGCTTAGACCTAGAAAAACTCAACATGTACAAAAAACCTCCTCACATTTATCGAAACAATTAAACGTAGCGTACCATAATTATATATATAACTGTATATATATTTGTATGTGTGTGTGTGTGTAGGTTTGGATGCTTCGCTCTGTTTTCTTTTATATATATATTTTCTACTATTGCCGCTAGCCGGTTCAGCTCCCATTCTATTGCCACCGATTCCGTAAGGTTACGTCTATTTACATGCTCTCTCTCACTCTCTCTCGTTCTCATTCTCTATACGCCATTGCAATCGATCTCAATGATATCCTTGGGCACATCGACAAACTGGTAGACAAGTCGCTGACCATCTACCTTGGCCAAGATGCCGCGTTGGTAATAGTATCGCAGTGCCCGGCCCATTGTCTCGTAGTTCATGTCCGGCTTGTTCTTGTGCATGCCCCAGAGGCGGGACACCGCCTTGGAGTCGACCAGCTTGAAGACGCCCTTCTCGCGGTTCGTCCATTTGATGAAGCGCGGACAGTATTCGCGATCCTGCAGCAGCTTCAACAGAAACTCCCACAGATATGTCGTGGATCCTTCCCGGCTGCGTCGCTTCACGCCCATTTCCAGTTTGGGCTTGCGCGGCTTTTTCGCCTTGCGCTGCTGGAAGCCGCCCAGTTCCAGCATGTAGGAGAGATCATAGTTAACGCTCGACGTCGCCGGCTGCTGTATGACGCTCTGCGTGCCGCCTGCGCTCAGCATCGCCTGCGCCGCTGCGACGGCGCTGCTGCTGCTGACAACCGATGCCGCTGCCGCCGCTGCTGCCGCTGCATTGGCAATTGTGGAATGCGTGTGCTGTGCTGCACTGTGCAGCTGATGGGGATGCGTCGACGTCAGCTGCGGCGCCGACAGCTGCGACTGCGGGTGTTGTTGCTGCTGCTGCTGTTGCTGCTGATGATGCAACTGCTGCTGGTGATGCGACAGTTGCTGCTGCTGCTGCTGCTGTTGCTGCGACGCGTGCTGCTGCTGCTGCTGATGTTGCAGGGAATGATGCTGATGTGTGCCAAAGGCGTTGCCATTTGCATTACGCTGCGACGCCGCTGCCGTTGGCGCATTGAAGTAGGACGTTGTCAAATAGTTGGGCGCACCTGGCGTGCCTGAATTGACGCCGCCGCCGCCGCCGCTGGACCCACTGCTGCCATAATAGTTGTCGGGCACTGTAATGGCAGAAATTAAAACAAAGATTAGATCAATCGGACATTATTAGAATTTACATGCATAAAGTGCAAATGCGACCCACTGTGCTCAGCACTGTTTGCTATTTTACAGTGCACTCAGGTATATACATACATACATACACACAATCGTGCATACGTACATCTGTTTGTATGTTTGTAATTTTATTTGCTATTTAGTAAGTTTTGTTTTACATCCGGCGTCAACCGCGCTGCCGTTGCCCAATTCAACTGCCAGTTGGCCGTTGGTCGACACACGGTGGGGTTGGGGGGCCACCAGTGCGAAAAGAGCGAAAGAGTGAATAAAATCAAAAGTAGTCGCCAACAACAACCAACGCGAGTACGAATGAGCGAGCAGCGAGAGCAAAACGTATGCACGAGAGAGCAACGTACGCTTTCGTGTTTGTGTTCGTTTTCGTTTGTTCGTGTCTTTCCATCGCATTGTTGCAATAGCGCGTTGGTGTTGGAGCATTCGCTCTCATGCCCGCTCTCTCTCGCGAGAGTAAAAACGGGAGACGTTGACAGCGCCAGCATTGCCACATTGGCGCTGACTCTGACTGTTGTCGCTGTCGCTGCTGTCGCTGCTGTTGTCGTTGTCGTTGTGACCTTCACAATTTGCGCAAAGGCAATGTGTCGATGACCACAGATTTTACACAGCGAAAACTCACACACACACACACAGGCATGGAGCGAGGCAAAAGCATAAAAGCAGTGAGTGCAACACATTCTTATTGCAATTGATTCGCTTTGTATTTGTCTGTGTGAAATACATGTACATATGTACAATACATATGTTCGTTTCTTTGCTATTCTGTCATTTTTCGTTTGTCGAACTTTTGTTTCATATGTATGTTTGTGTATGCTTATGTGCATACTTGATATACTCACCCCCAACACTGCGATTCCATATATTCCGCAACGAATTCGCCGCATTGTTCTGGTATAAATTCGGATGCAGAAATGTGCCCGTGTGCAGGTGCGCTGCTGCTGCCGCCGCTGCTGCGGCCGCTGCCGCTGCTGAGTGGGTGGCCGCTGCCGCAGCGGCTGCTGCCGACGCAGACGCAGACGCTGATGCTGCTGATGATGATGATGATGCTGACGCTGATGCTGGTGTGGGCATGCCCAACCGCGCCTTCAACTCATCTGCGCATGGCTGGCCGCCGGAACTGGAGCTGTCCACGTCGGACACACCGCTATCCGCCGGACTGGGCGGAAATGAGCCTGGCGCAATTAAGAATGGGAAGAAGAAGAAGAAGTACAAGGATTAATAAGACGTCACTTGTTTTGGGGGAAGTCCCTCAAAGCAGTCGCAGTCGCAGTGGTTGTGGAAATACCAGTAAAGGGCGTGTGCAGTTGTTCACCTTCACCTCCTTCACACTCCTGCTGCTGCTGCTGCTGCTGCTGCTGCAAGGCTGCCGCTCTCACTCACCTGTTGTGGCCGACGTGTAATTTCTGTGATGTGGATTGTGAATTGCACCGCCGCTGAGCAAATTGTGCAGCAATGGCCGATGCGGTATGGCCAAAGGTTGTTGCTGCTGCTGCTGCTGTTGTTGTTGCTGCTGCTGTTGGTGCCCATTGTTGTTGCTCTGTAAACTGTGCTGTTGTTGTTGCTGCTGCTGCTGCTGCTGTTGCTGCTGGAGCGGCGTCAAGAGCGTATTCTGTTCGGTCTTGATGTGCAACAATGTTGTTGCACCTCCAAAAGATTGTTGTTGACTTTGCTGCAGGTGCTGTTGCTGTTGTTGGTGTTGCTGGTGCTGTTGGTGTTGGTGTTGCTGCTGTTGATGAGGTGACGGACTGGTTGATTGTTTGACAATAGGAATTTCAGTATCTAGAAAAGAAAATATATGCAAAGGTTTAAATTAGTTCAATTTTATTGCTAATTTATAATTTTAATTTAATCTATAAAATTAAACTCAAAAATGTTGTATTTATTTTTTAACACTTCAAATATATATAATAAATAAATTAAATATAATTTTAAACAAAAACTGAATAGGGCAACAATTGAAAAGTCTGCGATATTTTGAAGTTTAAAAATTAACAAATTATGTGTGTAATTGAATTTAAGGCTTCATTTGTCACTTGATTCAATTTGTGAGACATGTGAGAGACAGACTCGCAGCACTCGAAAATGTCTGGCAACTGTGGCGACCCAATTAAAGCAACAACTTTATCTCATCACAATAATAACAACAATAATAACAACTTTAAAGACAAATAGCCTTTTTTTTTGCAAGCAACGCCCTCAGTGAGAAACCGAAACCTGTCAAAATGTCTAAACTCACATGGAATTTGAAGCTAATAATACTTAAGTAATTCGCAACATACATAATTACACAAAGTTGTTATTGTTGTTGCTGTTGCTATTGTTGCTGCTGGCATGTTGAGCGACATGCAAGAGTGTAGAAGCAGAAGAAGAAAACAAAATGCGAACAAAACACACACACACACACATACTCACAAATGAAATGCCCCAATTTGGCGAGCCATGAACTCAAAGCAACAACAACAACAACCGTTAAAATCAATGACAAAAGAAATGCAAAAGTGAGAAAAGCAGCAACAACAACAATAACAGCATACAGAAAAAAGTGAAACAAAAAATTGCATCTCACTTTCTTTTGCTCTTGTTGTTGTTGCTTTTTAATGCTGCCACTATGCTGTTGTTGTTGTTGTTGTTGTCGATGCATTGAGGCGCAACGCAAGAAAAATGCACAAGTTGTGTTTTTGTTTTTTTTTTTGTATATCTCTCTCTTTCAATTCTTGTTGTTGTTGTTGTTGAAAAGTAAAAGTGCATTTTCACTTATTTTATGCGAAACGCTGCATGTTGAAGAAGAAGAAGAAGCAGCAGCAGCAGCAGCAGCAGAAAAAAAAGCACAAAAACAGAATTGCATTGAATGTCAAGCTGTTCACACACAAGCACACGCACACACACATACCAATGCGTTTGGCATACTGTTGTCTCACTCGCACTCTCGCTCCTACCCGTTCTCGCATGTGCATTGTGCAGGCCAACTAAAAAGCGGCAGCAACAACAACAACAACTGCCGCAGCCACAGCAATAAAGCTTGCATGCAAACGCAGACAGACAAACAAGCACACACACACACACACACACTTACACACACACACATATACAATTGGCAGCAAGAGAGGAAGAGAAATCAGGTCAAGGCTTGTCGACGTTGTTGCTGTTGCTGTTGTTGTTGTTGTTGCTGGCAACGGCGACGAGTTTACAATTTATGCTTTGCTGGCTGCATTATTGCATGTTGTACGTTTGAGTGTGTGCGCCTCTTTTACAGCTTTTTAAATACATTCACACACACACACACACATACATACATACGTCTCGTTTTGATTGCCGCTTGTTTCGCTTTTTTTTCTTCGTTTTCGATTCGCTTATTCGTTTGTTGTGGGTGAATGAGAAGCATGTAAAAAATATATATGCATACATATTCATACAATAATAATGATACAAAAAAACGGCTGTAAAAATATGGCACACACATACGTACATATACATGTTTACCTACAAAACCAGGCGTTCAATCGACCTGTGTAGCTGGCAAGTCGTGACGGAAATTGCGGGCAGACAGCAAAATCAGCTGTGACCTGTTCTCTGCCCCACCCCCGTCCTCTGCTCCTCTCCCCCTGTTGTTGTGTCAGTGCAAATTGCAGCGATGTTTTTTTTGTGTGCAACGAGAAAACAACTTTTATTTCTTTGGCGGAAACTGTAAACATTGCACGAAACATGAACCACATTTTTTTATATTTTTTTTATTTTGTAGAATTTTTCTTTTTGGTTATTTCGGCTTTTTTTTTGGCCGATTAGTTGAAATTGCTTGGCGGAAATGCCTGTCAATGGTTGTTGTTGAATATTTGTTTCGTAGAATTTGCTCCTATTTAGCACGTGAATGTCGAGAGCTCAGAATATGTTGTTTGGGTCAGGCTAACGCGGCGTATGTGTGACGTGCTACCATTGTGACTTGGCTCACGAGTCGTATACGTAATATTGATATTCCATACGTAAAATAAATTAAGGAAATAACACTTCCGAGCAAAAAGATTCTAGAAATGTTGTAGACTAAGTTGGGATCAACAGGCGTATGAGTAATATGTGTAATAACCATTGTGACCAGGCTGACAAGTCGTATACGCGATATTGTATTTTCACATGTTAAAATAAATTAAGGAAATAAGACTTCCGAGTAAAAAGATTCTAAAAATGTTGTAGACTAACTTGGCAGCAACAGGCGTATGCGTAATATGTGCATTGAACCATATTACGCATACGCAATGTTGCACAGCAGAAAGCCGAGATAAATTGAATGCTGCATTAAGCGCTGTTTACAAAAGCAAAAACAAGCCACCCATTTACACATTTACGCATTTCGCATTGCAATGTTGAGCCAAATGTGCGCTGACCTCTAAAACTGCGGTCTAATAAAAATAAAAAATACAAAAAGTTCAAAGAAAAAAAATAAGGTACACTATAAAGCAACAACAACAACAATTTAATATATTATGAGAAAACGAAATTGGCCAACAAGCCTGGGGATATGTACATACATATCTATGTATCTATTTGTGTAATTAAAGGTAAAGTCATGTACATACATAACATATATCTTTTGCCTATTTATACATATGTACATATTATGTATGTATTTCCCTGCCCGAATTTGGACTTGAACTGCCTCGTTGATATGTGTGCGGCGTTTTGGGACAGTTACATCACAATTCACAGTCACAATGGAGTCAGCAGCATTTGCGAATAGTAGGTCAATGTAGGTATGCATCGTTACTGTTATTTTCGTTGTTGTTGTTATTGCTATGATTAGTTGTCTTTAATGCTTGATATGTAGGCGTAAATACTCGAGTTGTATGTGCGAATGAAATTCGAAACTTACACTCGACAACTTGCTACAGGATATGTCATAGTTGAGCAGTCTTAACAACTAGTTATTGTTGTTGTTGTTGTTGTCTGTCAGTTACTTACAACAACACCTGTTAAATGTGTGAGTATGAGTGTTCGTGCTGTTGTTTTATTTATTTTTATATGTTTGTTTGCTGCTGCGTCATTTACTTACTGGCCTATTTAACGTTTTAACGTGTTTTGTGGGCGCTCAGATAATGATTAATAAATCAAATATAATTTCTTTTATAAAGCTACAAGAAATAAGCTAAAATTATGAAATCAATTGAAAAGATTCGAGCAGATATTTATTTGTGAATGGCAACATGTTTCGGAAAGTGTTTCTTTTCAATCTGATCTGATAAGACAGCTTCAAAATAATTTGATTGAATCAAATATTAGGTAAGAAGAATAACAAAGAAAAGTGTTAAAGAGTCATTCAAATTTATGGCCATTTATAGTAAGTAATAATTACTAAATCAAGATAATAAATGAATATCAGAAGGAAGTATGCAAATTTTTAAGTTTAATTAAATGCATACAATATAAAAGATATCATTTACACAGGAAAGTAAGTTTGTATATAAGTAAATAATTAAGATATAAATATGTAGATTTTGATTGCACTGCCAAAAACGGAGCTTACGATAATAACAACTGCCAAAAAATTTATGTGCATTCCTATGTGTGTGTGTGTGTGTGTGTGTGAAAGCAATTTCAATTTGACAGTAACAGCAACAACAACTACCACAACAAATAACAATAAGAGTAACAGCGACAACAACAACTGTGCGACGCTGACGACCGATTAACCAAAAGTAATATGCGAATAACAGAAACACAGACAAAAGAAAGCAACAGCGACAACAACAGCGACAACAACAGCGACAATAGCAGCGACAGCGACAACGACGACAACAACTCAAAAGTTCTATATTTAAATATTATAATTTATGTGTTTGTTTGGCTATTGTACATGTACATACGTATGTATGCATGTATTAGTTGTTGTTGTTGTTATTGCCGCTGTCCTCTTCCTTTAACTCTCTTCAAGCATTCCCGCATTCCCGCATTGCCATCATGCGACTGCTTCCGTCAGCGAACTCAGTTCCCAGTTCATTCCCACTTTTCGTTCCCAGTTTTTTGGTTGGCGCTCTCACATGCGCCTCTCTTCCACACTTCCACTCCCTCTGCCGCTCTCTCTCTCATGCTCTTTCGGTTAAATTCCTGTTCTGTGTGCATCATTGTTGTTGTCGTTGGCTTATTTTGGCTTTCATGCCTCTGCCCATTCTCTGCCGCTGCCGCTGCCTCTGCTGCTGCTCCACTGCTCCTCTGCTGTGTGTGTGAGGGGTGCAAAGAATAAAAAGCCGCAGTCGGCTATCATGTGTTGTTGCTTCTTTTGTTCTTGTATTTGTGAGTCGCTGTCGCTGACGCTTTCGTCGACGTCGTCGTCGTCGTCGCTGGGCGCATTTGTTTGCCTGACTGTGTGAGAGTATGTGTTTTGTGCTTGTGCTTGTTCGCTTTTTGGAAATTCAGTCTCAAGTTCAAGGTCTCGCGGATAACGCACACACATGCAAACAAGTGCGAGACGCACACACACATGTGTGCGATTCTTATTGCTTGTACACACATACATACATTAATACGAGTATAAAGCAATTTCTCATTAGTTGCATCTGTATTATATCAGTGTGTTTACTTATTGTCGCTGTTCTTTTTTATTTCTTTTATAAATACATATCTACATGATATATAAAAACAGACAAAAACAAAATAAGAGCAGCACAAAAATAAATAAATATAGTATAATAAAAAAAAAAAACGCAGCGACTACAAAAATGGTTCATCAATATTTCCGCATTAAGAAATGATACGAGTTTTTATTATTTTATTATTTATTAATTGCGGCTGCCATTTCTTTTTGATATTGAAATGTGTATGTACATATGTAAATATGTACATAAGTATTGTATTGTATTGTATGTTACGTATGTATGTACATATGTAAATAAATTTTAATTTCGACAAGTGTTTATATTTTTTTCATTTTTTAGACTGCATGTTAAAAAAAGCTTTGGGTATGTATTTTTATTTTTTATTATTGATATGTATGTGTGTATGTGGTTTGTGTGTACATCTTAAATGCAGATTGAGTCATTTACTTGAAACGCAATTTGTTAGCTAACTAAATGAATTCTGTAATTTTTTTATACGAGTTTCCGATTCCAATTGAAATACCCTGTACCACAAAAAATGTTAGGAATTGTGTAATAAATTTAAATAGAAAGAATTTGTGACATCAAATGATCATATGTATGTATACATATACACTGCGTTTCACTTGAATAGCACACTAAATTTGTTCATTATTATTTGCTCATCTTTAAGTATTCGCTTAATTTTATTTAATGATTGTTGTTGTATTTTGTTTGTCACTTTATTTATCCTCTTCCAACAAAAATTAGACACCTAGAAATGTACCGGTATATTTTTGCGATAATTTCTTCTGAATTTGCTTCAATAAATAGCGCAATTTTTGTTTCACTTGAATAGCACATTTTAGACTTAATTTCATTTAATCTGCCATGATGATTAAAATATAAATTTTTTTAAATTGATTTGTGCATTTTATATATAATTTGATAATTTTATGTTATTATGGACCGTGGATCAGCACTAAGTAACAAAGATCAGGTCCAAATAAAAAGCTATATTGATTGTGACCTTTCTGTGACCAAAATACCAAAAAAAAATAGGAAGAAGCAGAAAAGTTATATACAATTTTACTAAAAATTATCCAAACTATGGATAAAATATGAAGGGACGCACAAGTAGTGTTGTTAGCAATACAGACAAGCGGTTGATTCTGCGGCAAGAGTCAAATTCTAATGGTTCGGTGGACAAGATCAGGTCAAAAGCAGGTGTTAATGCGAGAGAAACTACCGTAATGTGGGTTATTTCGAAGCGAAACACCTTAAACGTTTGAAATTTAAAAAAAAACCCCACTCAGCCCCACACATAAAGAAGGTCGATTGACTTTTTGCCTCGGTAATATCTCATGGACCAAGGAGCGGTATCATGTAGGCTTTTCTGATGAAATAAACTTTAATTTGAAAGGATCAGACGGCTATAACTATTATTTATATGATTTAAGGAAAGAGACTCATCTGTTGGAGCGTTTGCGCAGCCCAGTGGGCGCGGTTTTAGTTCGGGGAGCCATATCTTACTATGGTACTTCTGAACTCCCATTCCTAAGTTCAAATATTAATGTAAAATCGTACTAAGGAGTTTTGGAAAATGCTTTTTCGCATTCGAAAATTTGTTTAATCATAGGCCATGAGCTTTCCAACACGACAATGCCCCAAGGCACACTGCCAGTGTTGTAAAGTCCTTCATTGAAGCTAGAAATGTTACCATTCTGAACTGGCCACCATACTCGCCGGATCAGAATATAATAGAAAATGTTGGAAATGGGAATGGGAATGGCTACCCAGAAACGTTTTTGAGTCTGGAAAACAATTTTCAACCAAGAGTGAATTATTTGAAGGCATTCAGAGGGCGTGGGCTACAATTTCCCTTGATTAAATAAAAATATTATGTGATTCACTTCTCAATAGGATTTACGAGGTTATATGGGACAAGGGAGCCACAACACATTACAAAACTAATAGATATTTGCAGATAAACCTATAATAAATAAATAAAAAAATTAATCTTAATGTTTGAAGTTGTTAAATATATTTAATAAAAAAATGCGCTATTCAAGTGAAACAGAATTTTTGAGTTATTTTTATAATTTTTTCGCTTTTAAGTGAATTTTATATTAATTGTTGAACTTATTTAGGTTTTTTCATTTTTATAATAAAGAATATTTATCACACTATAAATAGAAACTTTAAAACAATAGTGTTTTTTATTTGGTTCAAAGATATCGACTAAGGAAATTGAGTGTATGGAGTGTGCTATTCAAGTGAAACGGAGTGTATGATGTATTTGAAAGCATCTTTATATCGAGCCCTATTTGCGACAATAACGTATGCGCCATTTTCCGAAATTTTTTTCTTGTGCCAATATGTTTATAAACACCACCCGCATCTGCACCTAAAATATTACATTTTTATTTTATATATTTACGGAGATATTGACCTGTGAATAATAACGTAAGCGACAAATGACACGAAGAAATCAACTTAACGAAACCTAAAAAACTCTCTCCTGTAAAATTGCGTTTTGGCGCATACGTTATTGTCGCAAATAGGGCTCGATATGTATGTGGAGTGTATATTCTTTTCTTTGTTTGACAAAATTAAAAAGAATTGTTGAATCCAATTTTATGAGATACAAGATGGCGAAATTAAAGAGTTTGACATTCGGCAAGAGCCAGGTAATTGTCTTGGATCTCATTATTTCTTTTCGAACTGGTTTTAAGAATCTTAAGCAACTTAATAAAATTAAGAGAAAAAAACGTTATTCTTCTTTAGCCAAATTAAATATGTTAATATTTTTCTTGGTCACAACAATATTATTTTTCATAATACACATTTCCTGACAGTCATTACATAATTTCAATAAATTCTCAACATTCGACTTGCTGCCAATTCTCACACTTGTCATAATTAGCACTTTCTCTGCAGAATTCTAGAACAAACATACACACATACACACATGTGTATATCCATAAATAATCTTTTATTTTCTATATATCACGCGCCAATACTTTAGCATTACAAGTGCTAATTGATCTGCCTGTCAAACATATATTTCTATATCTGCTGTTGTTTTGAAAAACTGTCAATGATATAAAAAATATATTTATAATGCACTTAAGCGATTGAACTATGCACTTTGAACCCATTAGCATAGCATTTCCACATTCCCACATTTCCACATTTGTTAGCTTCTCTGTCTACAGTCTACGGAACCGGCAACAATAAAGCAATGGCAACGCTATCTGATTAGCTAATTTTTGTCCAATCAGATTTTGTAATTGCATTGCGACAGTCTCTCTAGTATTTGCCATGTGACATAATCTCAGTTCTCTCTCTCTCTCTCACACACACACACACACACACACGCACTCTCTTTTTCATGCTTATTATCAATTATCGCACTGCAATCAATGGACAGATAAGGAGTCCTCAACCAATACTTAATACATAGAGAACTGCTACTGGCATTTAATTGCGTTTACAAAACTTACACACAAATACATATATGTATATACATATATACATAGACAGACATCGAGACATGAAGCTTACATAATTCTAAAAACTCAACTGTATTTGGGTTAAGCTAAAGAAAATGATTTGCTAATTTCTTGCGCTGAAACGAGAAATTTAAGTTTTCCGCGCGTTCATCTCTCTCTATCACCCTGTCGGTGTCGTTGTCGTTGTTGCTGTCTGTCTGTCTCTGTCTCGCTCTCTATGACCGTGTATATGTGTGCTCAGTTGTTGCCAATCTATTCCCAACCTACCTCAAAATGTTTTGCGTTAGGCCTCAAAGCAACAGACCTCGTTGTGCAGCTCGGTGGGGTGGGCATTAGGGAGGGTAAAAGGGAAACAACGACGACGACGACGACGATGTCGCTCTTTTCCACTATTTCCCACAGCGACTAATACTAATACACAATATACACAGACACATACAGACAGAGCAATACAATTTTACACTTACAGAAGCTGAAGCTGGGCTGGTTTTACATGTAAGGGGAGCACAAGACAGAAGGCGGCGAACAGAGAGAGAGAGAGAGACAAACATGCACGTAGAGAGAGGGAGAACGAGAGCGTAACAGCTTGTAAGCTCGTTGCGCTCTTCGTCTCATGTCGCAATTGAAAGTTGCCTCGCATTCTGTTTTCTGTGTCTGCGTGAGCTTGTGTTGGTGTGGGCGGTGGGACTGGGAATGCTAGCGGGAGTGGAAAAAGGGAGACGGGGAGAGAGGAAAAGACAGCGATGTTATGGTTGAAACCCCAAAAGGTTGAAGGTAAAACAAAATCAAAAGCAAAACAAAAACAAAAACAAAACAAAAAAGCGAAATATTAAGTCGTGTAGGAAAAAGGTTACAATAAAAATGATTGCATGTTGTAAGAAGAAAATGTAATATTCGTAAATGTTTATATATACACGTGTATTTACCATGTAGTATTTGTATTTGTGTGTACATAACAAAAAAAATGTACAACTAAAGTTTTGCCAAAAGAGTTTTGTAAACGAAAGATTTTTCTTTTTTCTTTTGGGTATAAATTTCAAAAGAATTTACATCATAATGATGTTAAAGATCATAATAATGTCGTTAGGCTTGCCGGGAATCAGGAAAGCAAAAGCTCCAACTTTAACTGGCTGCTGATTTCAACACACTGGCATTTGATTTGGTTTGAGGAACCAGCATTTAACATTTTTTTGTTTTTCTTTTCTGCGGGCCATTGCGGTTTTATTTTTTGTTGGACTGATTTTGATTTGGTTAAACGCAAATTTTCAAGAGCAAATCATAAATATGCAAATAAATGCTAATGTATGTATTGGTATTTAAGAAATGATAGCAATAAGCCGGGTTTTATCTAGGCAGCGATAACTCCCACATTACTGGAAGTTCAGAGTTTAAATATGCATTTTAATTTTATGGGATTTATGCATAGGAAGTAAGTTGGGTTTAATGAGGGTTATTCAAGAGGACTGATTATGGGGGAAGCAAATCAGGAAGTATACTACTGAACTGTTTTAATTTTTATATAAATCAGAAGTATTTAGTATAAAGAATTTACTCAAGTAAAATATTCTTTTTTTATTTCAACTCATAGAAAAATACCTGTTTTAAAAGCAATAATATTCGCTTTAAAATATTTTACATTTTAGATAAGAAAATTAAATAAAAAATAAGTCGCGAATGCATATTCTTCTCTATCATATCATATTATTAGTGCGTAGAAAATATTCCTATTAATAAATGAGCAGTTGCTCTTCTTCCTGTTGTCAAGACGACGGGCAACTGCATAAATCTGTCATTGCCATATGCTCAATAACCCGCATCCACAATTCACAATCCTTCAACGCAACCTTATCCTTATTGCCCCATTCCTCATTCCTTCGTTCTTGACGCGACGCCCACTTTGTGGAGCTGCGAGCGACGCGCATTTCCGCTAATACAAATATTCAAGAGTACCTGACGCCCTTTTGCGAACTTGCGAATGTACAATGTATATACAAATAACACAAATATATTATATACATACAATTGTACATAGATTGTTCTCGGTTTCTTTCCACACACACACACAACCTGGTTATTGTGTGTGTGTGTGTGCACATCTAGAGACTTTCGTATTTATCTTGAGATTCCCCATAGCCAAATCGGAGCAAAGGCAACAGCCGTTTGCAAAAGTCAAAAGAGACAGACGCCCGTGTCAAATAGAGGAAACAAGTTGCTGCCTGTTTATAACGAAGGGTTACCTAGCGAGTCTCAGTCTACTTACATATACATACATACATACATATGTAACAAGTGCCAATACACACACACACATATACACACAGTAGTCCCCCAGTTGGCAATTCGCAGTTGGCGCCTTGGCACTTTGCAGCAGCAGCAGCAGCGCTCAACTGACTTAGAAACTATTTCACACAAACATACACACACACACTCACACATACTCACACATCAACAACATTACAATTTACGATACACATACTCTTACATACACACACATTGTGAATGCAGCGCGAATAGCAAAGCAAAAGCAAAAGCAAAGCAATAGCAAAGCAGAGAGCATTTGATAGTTGAGCGGCATTGCCGCTCACTAGAAAGCTCTTCGAGCAACATTAGCATGCTCTCTCGCTCTCACGTGGCTCTGTTTGCTGGCGTTGTAGTTGTTGCTATTGCTGTTGCTGTTGCTGTGCGTTTGCCGCCTAAAGTAATCAATAAAATTGTTGAGGTGGGTTAGGAAACTGTTACGAAGCTGCCGCCGCTCTTTGCTCAGACTATGTACGTTGGCAGCGACGCTAGCAGCGACGTTGTCGTTGTTGTTGTTGCTTGTCGTCTTCGTCAGCGGAAATTGCGCTATTTTAAATAATGTTTATTTTGCGTTTGGACGTCTTTGCTTTTTAGTTTTGTTGTTGCTGCTGGGGAGCACAAACTTTTTGTTGTTGTTGTTCAAAATTCACCAGCGTTTTATTTGTTGCTGCTATTGCCAAATTGACATTTCACAATCTAGTAATATCTAGTGAAAGATGCAAAGGCTAAGAGCGAAAAGTCAAAACATCCAGTTAAAATTATTGATACCCTGTAGCAATTCAAAATGGGACAGCTCAGTGTGTATGAATAGACAATGTTTATACAGTGAGTTGCACACAGTGAGTCAAAATAACTAGTATATTCTGTATAGATTACGAAAAGACAAACATATGTGAAATAATAAGTTAACAAAATGTTCAGCTAAAAGTATTTATACCCAGTATTAAAAAAAAAGCAGCTAAGAGTAATCATTTTATAAAAAATATTCGTCTAAAAGTATAAATACCCTGTATTAACTTAACAGCTCAGTGTATGAATACACAAAATGTATACAATGAGTGCCAGTGAGGACAAATAATATTTTCTGTATAGATAGACAGATAATAATTGAAAAGCTATTCAGCTAATACCCTGTATGAATTAAAAATGGGGCAGCTTAGTTTATGAACAGACAATGTTTATACAGTGAGTCAAAAAATTACTTTCTGTTTAGATTAAGAAAAGACAAACAGTTGTAAGATAATAATTTTACAAAATATTAAACTAAAAGTATTTATACCCTGTATTAATTAAAAAGGGCAGCTAAGCGTAAACATTTTATTAAAAATATTCATCTAAAGGTATAAATACTCTGTATCAACTTAAAAAGGGGCAGCTCAGTGTATGAATAGACAATGTTTATACTGTGAGTGTTACACAGTGAGTCAAAACAGTATATTCTGTATAAATTACGAAAATAGAAACAGTTGTAAGATAATAATCTTACAAAGTATTCAACTAAAAGTTTTATACCCTGTATTAAATATCATCTAAAAGTTTAAATACCCTGTATCAACTTAAAAAGGGGCAGCTCAGTGTATGAATAGACTGCTACACAGTGAGTTAAAATAATATTTTCTGCATAGATAGACAGATAATAATGTAAAAACTATTCAGTTAAATACCCTGTATCATTTAAAAATGGGACAGCTTTGTGTAATCACAGTGAGCAATTTAAATATTTTCTTAATAAATTTAGTTTCACTATAAAATGCTCATCAATTTATATATTAGGACCTATAGGGTATATCGTAGTGAGTCAGTCTCAGTTCTTTGTTTCGCAATTCACAATTCTCACTTACAGTAGCGCTTCATCAAGCTCTTCTTGTAGGCGGCGGACCGTTCAGCCGGCTTCAGACGCATCCTCGCCCTTTCGCAGTGCGACGCCGATTCGTCATCGGACTCGGTGCCGGAGTAAGTGCGTCCACGTCGCCTGCTGCAATTGGCGCCAACGGCAACTGTTGCTGCCACTGCGGCATTTGCTGCTGTTGCCGTTGTGCTGCTCAGCGAGAGATCCAGGGGTGAGTCATAGCCATCTTGGTATTGCAATTCCAGCAGCTCCTCATCCTCATCCGCCTCAGCCTCAATATCCGCATCAGCGTCCTCTTCAAGCGTCTCCTCATCCTCAATGTCGCTCATTTGTTGCTGTTGGTGGGGATGTTGTTGCTCTGGATGTTGCTGCTGTTGTTGCACTTGCAGCTCGTTGCTGCTGGTGATGACACTGCTGCGTTGCAGCTGCTGCTTGCGTTCCCAAAGTATTTTCGAGACATCGTCGAGGGTGCTACGCGTTTTGTCTGGCTCGGATTGTTGCTGCTGTTGCTGTTGCTGCTGTTGCTGATTGTGTTGCTGGTGCTGCTGCTGCTGCCTTAGGTGATTGTAGAGCACTTTGAACTCACGACAATCTGTTGGCTCCTCCTCAGCAGCGTCAGTTGCTCCAGTCAGCTCCTTTTCGGACTCACTGTTGGGCGATGTGGCAACAACAACAGCTGCTGATGCCGCTTCCACTGTTGCATCTGGACTTGCTGCTGCTGGTCTGGGACTCTGTCGGTCTGACTTGATTTCATCTATGGCACCTTCAATTGCTGCTGCTTCAGCATCAGCTTCAGCTTCTCCTGTTGTTGTTGTTCTTGCGGTTTCTTTTCCTTCATTTTCCGACTCGATTTCCAGCTGCGTTTCCTTGATTGGCGTCGCTGTCGCTGCTGTCGTCGCTGGCGCTGGCGATGTGGGCGCATTGGGCGCCAGCGGCGAGGCGACTGGTGTGGGCGTAGGCGTGGGCGTGCCACAGGCAGCAGCTGTGGGCGAGGCCGCTGGCGAGGCAGAGGCCGAGACTGAGGATGTGGTGGAGCAGGCGGAGGACAGCGATAATATGGATGATGAGCTCGAAATCGAACTTGAACTGGAGCTGGACGATGAGGAGACGTTGGAGAGTGCCGCCGTCGCAAAATTGTGCGCCGTGGCGGCCACCAAATGTTGCACCATTATCATTTTAACAGTTTTTTTTATTTGTTGTTGTTGTTGTTATTATAGATTACACACGTTTACACGTTGCACATGTTACGATGTGTTTGTTACGTTCCAACTTTGAGATAATTTCTCGAATTCACTAATTTTGCAGATTCGTTTGCCGGCGTTGCCTGCACTTAAACACATTTTTGTGGCAGGCCATCAACGTGCAACGTGCAACGCACAACGCGAGTGCGGAAACGTTACCGTAACGTTGTTAACGTAAAGGCAACAAATTATTTAGCTTAGCTTCTACTACGTAAGTTTTGCTTTTGCTTTTTTTCTTTTGCTTTTGCTGTCAGCCGCGGCACGTCATTTATCTCTTACGGTATCAGCAAAACTAAAATCTAAAGTCAGCACAAAAAGCACTGCCCGAGTGTTTATTAGGCGCAAACAAACGTTGCAGGCGGCGACTGCGACGCGACTGCAGCGTGCGCTGTCGTTTTCGTGTTCGTTGTGGATGCCGCTGTTCGACGTCGACGACGACGTCGACGTTGCTGGCAAAGCGCGCGCGCGCCCCACTCACAGACACACTGGCATAGACACGACACACACACACACACACACACGCACACTGGCGAGAGAGACAGGTGGGAAGGCAAAGGCGAACAAAAAATGAGCAAGCGACTGCGACGCGACTGAATGGGGCTCGCTTGCTCGGCTCGCGCCAACTGGAAGAGCGCGAGCCACAAAATGTTGTTGGAGCTGCTATTGCGAAAACGATGTCGGCGTCGCAGTCGCCGACGCTGTCACAGTCGCTGTCGCTGTTGTGTTGTGAGCGCGCCAAAATGGCAAAGCAAACGTAACAGTTTTGCGTTCCGAGAGCAAATGTTTGTCGCTCTCTGCTTCTGTTGCTGTTTATGTACGTACATTTGTATGTTTGTAAGTATGTAAGCCAGATGTCTGTACATATCTTTATTGCTGCTGCAGCTGAGGCGATTTTTGTAAATGTGAATGTGTGTGTATGTTGGGGGGTTTTGTGTGCCACATGCGCATTTGCATTGCATTTCTCCTCTGAGGACTGTGAGTAGCATAGGCGACCAGCAACCAGCAACCACAACAGTGGTGCAAAAATAAAAACATTTGTTGAATACTAGTATATACTCAATAAAGATGTTTATTTATACTCTCCAATATACCCAAAGGAACAATTCAACTAAATGTAAGCTTCCAAAGTTCATATAAAATATCAAAAAGAACATTAGGAATAAAGCATAATAATAATATACTGTTTATAAAATACTACTTATTTTTTAAATTCCAGGAGAAGTGTTTTTTATACCTTTTTTATAGTTTTCAATAAATAAATCCAACTTAGCATTTCCTTGTCCGACAGATCTACAAACTAGATCCCATTCACTAACACTTATGCAAGCTTACGTATTCACAGACACACATAATTACACACATACATGGACACAATACAGGGCATGTAAGTAGAAATACTGGCTCCCATCTAATAGCTGATGCGACCCAGACCCAGTGCGTTCACTTCAGTGGAGCAAGTGGCGAGCAATTGCAGCTATCTGGGCCCCCAAATGGGTCAGGCCAAGTCAAAAGGGCTGTGCGATCATGGGGGAGCAGCAGAAACAGCAGCAGCAGCAACAGTGACTGTAATATGTGTCTGCGTGTGTGTGTGTGTGAGAGAGTGCGACAAGTGAGCAGGAGGCGACGGTGGTGATGCCGACGTCGCGTCGACGTCGCTGTTGCTGCTGCTGCTGCAATCGTCGTGCAATCGACACGATTATGACTCAATGCAAGTGTGTGTGAGAGAGGGCCCAAGAGAGCGAGAGCAAAAGTGCTCTCTGCTGCGGACACCGTTTGACGATGGCAGTAGAGCAAATTTTCACTTTCCGTTTGTTTAGTTGTTGGGGGCCTTTCCATTTACTTGGCAATTGCGAATGTGTGAGCGTGAGATTCTCTCTTTTACATACAGTTGCGGTCAAAAAAATAGTAGTGCGTGCAATGAATTTACAAAATCTCAAAATTTAATGACTTTTCATTTATCCAAATTTTTTATTTAATTTTTTTAAGATACGTTAATATATTGTTAATCTATCTGAGAAATCAAAGATAGTGAACAGTTATTATTTTTCGACTTAGGAATTTTTTTCTTGCAATAGCTTGAAAAATGGGCGGTCAAAATAATAGTAGTGATGAACATATTCCAATATTTTAATGATGAAAACGATCCAAAACCCCTTTTTATTTTTATTTAAAAGGTTAGATATGTGAAATGCACTTAATAATTAACAAATTTAATAATTTGTTGTGAAGCCTTTATCTTGAATTACCGCCTTACAACGACGGATCATGGCTTTTACATCGTTCTGTTTGTATTGAGCTCCAGGCGCTCCTAGCGATCTTCCAAAGATGAATATTCTTTGTTGGTTGATGCTTGGCAATATCCTTCTTTAAATCGGACCACAAATTTTCAATGGGATTCAGATCGGGGGACCGTGGTGACCACTCCACTACATTAACTTTTTTCTATGCGAACCATTCTTTCGAAGATTTGCTGATATGCTTTGGGTCTATGTCCAGTTGGAACCTCCAAATTATCGGCATATCATCTGAAAAATACGGTAGCATAGTGTCCTGCAGAATTTTTACTTGTTCGCGCCTTTCCATTATGGTTATGATCCATTATATGGGTTGGACCCAGTAATGTGAAAATGCGCCCAGGTTATTATTCTCATACCACAATGTTTGATGGTCCTGCAGGTGAATCTGGGCTGATATTCGGACTTTAACGGATACCTTACATGTTGTCGAGATCCTCGACCAGCAAAAAAAATAATTTTGGACACATCCGACCACTAGAGGTTTCTTTATTTCTCTAGGGTCAATTCAGATGATCCTTAGCAAATCGAAATCGCTTTTGGGAGGTATTTTTTTTAATAACGGAATTTTTTACGGGCTTCTTTCTGCCAGATTATTATTTCGCAAACATCTAAGAATGTTTTACACACTTTGGTCCATACCAAAGTTCTTTTTTATAAGTGCTGCAGGAGCAAAAGGGTCGCGTTTCAAAAACCTCACTACTTTTGTCACTAGTCTTTTGGACATGGATCGAGGTCTTCCACATTTATCCTATTTTGGCGACTACTTAATGGCGTTTCTGATTATGGTTGGCAATCATCTTATCAAATTTTTCCACTTCCTTAAACGTTATCCTTTCAGAAATAAATTTTTTGTAGGAGCATGCTTTTCTGGAGTGCAATGCTTGCCACGCCCCATTGTAACAACTCTAAGCAAAATGTTTTTTATACAATTTATAGAAAATTATCAAATTACAATTATAAATATCAAATCAAGTGCCTTTCCTGCTTAATATCCTTTTTTTCCACTTTTAATGCATTCACTACTATTAAATTGACCGCCCATTTTTCAGGCTATTACAAGAAAAAAATTGCTAAGTCGAAAAATAATAACTGTTCACCATCTTTGATTTCTCAGATGGATTAACAATATAATAACGTATCTTAAAAAAATTAAATAAAAAATTTGGATAAATTAAAAGTCTTTAAATTTTGAGCTTTTGTAAGTTCATTGCAGGCACTACTATTTTTTTGACCGCAGCTGTATATGTACATACGTACATACATATATGAGTGTGTCTGAATATTGCAAATAAAGGAAGCAGAACAAGAGCAGTAGAAGATGAAACTGAAGGAAGAGTTTGGCGTTTAGGTGCAGGGGGTGGAAGCCATGAGGAGAACTTTAATGAGGCGACGACGACGAAGAAGGCGATGGAGGCGACACAGACATACTTTCGCTGTGCTAGTGTGAGTGCGAAATGAGTCCAATGTACCAACAACGAAGGAGGTAGATGGCAGGGGAACACAGACAGCTCCTTTGACTTCAATACAAGTACACAGCGAAACAGAGTGTGAAAGAGAGAGGGACACAGACATAGAGTCGTAAAAGAATTTTGAAGAGGAAGCGCATTAGGTGGCTCTTTGGTGGCTTTGGACTGGGCTCTTCCTTCACTTCTCGGGACTTGACAGCGTATTGAAGTTGGAACTGGAACTAAAACTGAGACTGAAACTGAAACTAAAACTGGGACTGGGTATGAGTTGGGTTGTTGGAGGTTGGGCTTGTGTAGTCGATTCATGTTTCATGTTTTAACAAAAAGTCATTGAACAGACGACGACGACGACGACGACGACTGCAGAAATCTACATGCTCCTGCTGCTGCTGCTGTTGCTGCCAAGTCGGCGACGTCTCAGTCCAGACATACGGACGATGGTTAGGAAGTGTCGGAAATGTATCGCTTTACTGTTGGTTCGGGTATTGCTTGTCTTGTCCCTACCCCCCTACCCCCCCACCTGCCTACCCCACCCACTTTGACACGAGAAAATGATGCGAATCGCCGCGTCATCGGCAACAACGGCAACGACAACGACAACGACGGCGAGACAACATTTTCGGAGTAAACAGCAGTGAATGACCTCATATCATCTAATACACGCGCCATGCACTCAAACCCAGTCGCTTTTGCTTTTCGCTTTACCCCTGCCCTGTCCCTATCTCGACAGTCCCAATTGCTGCCCCCCACCTCCCCTTGAATAACCTGCAGACTCTCTCTCTCCCGCTCCCTCTCTCTCTGTCGATTACGATGGCAACGACGTTTGTCAAACTTATTTTCGGGCTTCTCATTCACGCAAAATCAGCAGACTTGTAATTGTTACGGTTTCGACTGTCAGAGAAGAAGAGACTAAAGTGGAGAGAGAGGCAAGGGAAAGAGGAAGGGCTTACTGATTTGGAGGCGGGCCCCGTTTTGTAAGGCTGCTGACTGTGGCTGGTGGTGGTGGGGGGAGGTTGAATCTCTTTGTTTAGCGGTTGGTAATCTGGTCAATGGAGATGTTGGCTCTTTGTCTGCGCTGCAGGCGGTCGGGGCGGGGTCACTTGTAGGTTAAACGGACGCCCATTTATGATGGCTGACGATTTGGATTCTAATGCTATCCGATAAGACAGATAATGCAGCTTGATACATATAGGATTTCAACATTTGGCCTCGGGTTGTGAATTTTGATTCAAGGATTCATTTAAGTGGAATGTTTGGAATGGTAGAAATCAGAAATTTCACGAATAGATATGACAAAGATTAAAAATACATTTCGAATATTAACAGATATTGAGATTAGAAACCAATTCTGTAAAAAGTTATCAATATTATCATCATGCATATCTTATTAAGATAACTTGTAGTTCTTCCCAAAATGGAATCATTACTAATTAACGTTCAAATTTAATTTTTAAACTGACAAAATCTTGAGGAAATTTTCAAAGTATTTTTTTGCAAAGATTGTTATTATCATGATAGTTAAAGTTTTATTGGCATTCACCTTTTCATTCAAAAACTAAGTAGCTCAGCATTAATATTGCCTCACAGCAACCAACAACCTTCAGCGCAACTGTTTCCCCATTTCTTAACAACGCCAACAAATAACAAAAAGACAAAGAAATTGTTACACACAGAAGTTCAGTTACTTAAAAAACAAATAAAACACTTTTGCTTTTACTATACAATGCACTTGACCGTCAGCGAAAGACATAATCATCATTGTTATAATTAACATTGGACCCCCCAAAAAAACCTACCAAAAAAAAAAAAAAGAGTAATAAAAACAGCAACAAGACAATAAACATTGTCAACTCTTTGGCTGGCCCATGCTGCGTATGAGTAATAAACGTGTAAGTGCGACTCTTGTAACATGACAATTACAATTGCTCACCGACAAATGCAACAACTAGCTGACAACAGCTCTATGTAGTTTTAGCCCTGACTTTTGGCCAATCTGTGTTCTTACCGCGTTCCACTTCAACTTCCAACTTGCACTTGGACTTGTTATTGAAGTTGACTGCAACATTTGCATACATATTTAAGAATTATGCATTCAATCTGTATATATTTCATAGTTTGATATAAGATGGGAGTATAGAACAGACAACGACTATCCTAGACAATGCTACAACAATCCTAGACAACGTTTTACGAGCGACTTTTATGTGTTTTAATTAAACCTCAACGAAATCGAAAGCCATCATCAGACAGACGACAAAACGACAACAGACAGCATTAAATGTTGTTCAAAGGAAATAGCTGATGATGCAGCTGATTTTGTTGTTGTTGTTATTGTTGTTGTTGTTGTTGCTGTTGGCCATCAGAGCGACTGCTCATTTGACCAATGCTTTTCCACTTGCACTTGACAACGAAAATGCCACAACAAAAACAGATAAACAGAAATTGCTGGCAAAAAACTCGTCAGCAAAACCACAAACAATGGCATCCTACTTTTGGCCACAGCAAGTCGCTCATACGCCCCGTTGGCCTCTTAGCCCGTTGGCATTGTTTACCTCTCTCTCTTTCTCCTCTTCGTCTTCGCCTTCGTCTCCATTTGCAACGTTTTGATTTTCCTTTCTTTGGCCGCATGTTGCACTTGCACTTTCTTTTTGCATTATGGCGTGTGGAAAAACTTTCGATTTTCTCGCATTTAAAAGAAGAAAAAAAAATGCAGCAAATTATTTTTACTTTTGCAGCAAAGAAAATGAAAGCGAGAAGTGCAACAACACAACGCCTGAGAGACAGACAGACAGACAGACGACTCACTCCTAACTTAGTTAGTACATATTTATGTGTGTGTCTGTGTGTGTGTGTGTGTGTGTGACAGGGAAAACTGCAATTGGGTTTTCTTTCTTTTTCTTTTTAGCTGCGAGCTGCGTCCTAAATTGAAAACTTGTCTCCAGGGAGAAGTTATTATGATTGCCTGCTTGATTTTATTACAACCACTTGAGGGTCTTAAGCAGAACGAATAACGTAATGCATTAAATATATGAATACAGATCTTAAATGAGGACATTTAGAACAGAGTAGTTTTGGCGCCCAACGTAAGCGAATAATCGTTTTTTAGATTATTATTACTATAAAAAACTATTTTTATTAGTCATATCCTTTGATTGTATCCATCTAATTATACATTTTGATCACTTTTTGAATCTTTACAAAAGTATTTAATTGAGTTACTGCTTAATTTTTGCAAAAATGTTTTAGTTGTAACCACTTAAGAATATCAAGATAAAGCTATAACTTTTGGCATTAAAACTATGATTGTAATTGCAGATCCTAAACATGAACTTTAAGAACTAAGTTTAAAAGTTTTGGCGCCCAACGTGTTCCTTGCTTTGATTTTTAAGGGAAACATTTTGTTGTAATGTTTTTCTTATGTTTCTGCCTTTATTTAATCTAGCTTTATAACTAATGGAACGTTTAAACGCTCCAATTGCTTAAGAAATCAATTTTCTGTACTTTTTTTTGTGTAAAAGATTGTTGGCACTTAACGGTAACTGCAACGGTCACGTGCAACCTGCGAGCGACAACAGAAATTACAGTTACAAAAAACAAAAAAGACAACGTGAAAATCATGATTTGTCTAACCGACTTTAGCAGGTTGGATGACTTCAGCTCAGCGTCCGTTGCATTTGTGCATTTGTATGCATCGCCGGTCATTCATAATGAAAGTGAATTTCGCATAGTTTTTCTTTCCTTGGCCGGACAGATTGGCAACAACATTTATCCGTATGCTCGAATACTCTCCTACATATATGGCTAATTTCTAATGCTGCCTCTCAACTTTTCTCTCTGTCTTTCTCTGCTTGGCTGTGTAAGCGAACAAAAAAAATAAACCAGTTGGAGTAACTTGTTGGCCAACTCGCTGTTTTATCGGTATGTCTGTCTGTCTGTCTGGTTGGTTGGTTGGCTGGCGGTCGCTTTTGGCATCGTCATCATCGAGCAAGCATTCGGCCCTGGTAACACTGACTGACTAACTGACTGACTTCTTGGCCATGCGGCGAAAACGTAAACAGCAAACGCAAAGGAAATCGCTGGCAAAAAGAAAACTGCAGCTCGAGTTGGCAAACTCGTAGCTCACATCTGGCCAGGCTTCGACTTTGTCTAACAGTCTGTCTGTCTATCTGTCTGTTCATGCCACATGTGGCGAGTGCAGCGGCCGGTTTCACATTCGATGCTATCGATATTGCAGTGGTATTGCTTTTGATTTTCCCAACATTTTGGCCAGTTTCTTGGCTTTGCTTCTCTTCTCTTGACTTGCAAGCCGGAAAGTATTTATTTTAATTAACAAATGGCGTTGAAGTGTTGATTGTTGCATGTTGCATGTGTGCACACACTCTAAACTCCAACACTCTACAACATTTGATTGTTGTTGTTTCTATCATTTCCGAAAGCTATCAATTTGATTTGTGTGGACTTCACTTTCGCTAGTTGAGCATTAATCTGAAAGGATGTTTTTACTTCAATTTAAAAAAAAATTGCTTAAAAAGAAAGATGAAAAGCTCTTCAATCTAAATAAGGAAAATCTTATGCTAAAGCTCAGATTTTGCTAGCATTGATTTGAAAGAATGTTTTTACTTAAATTTCAAAAACAGTGTCATTTGTATTTATATATTGTTTACCTATCTTTAATCACTAAAAACTATTGCCTTGAATTGAAGGTCGGATTAATTAATCCAAAATCTTTGACTAACTCGATTATATTTATAGAAATATAAATTGATTTGAATTTTACTCATAAAAAATAAAAAATATGCAGAAATGCATTTAATTTATTTAATAATAATTGAGGGTGGGGTTACATCCCCACAGCAACTACAACTACAACTACAACTATTGTGGAAGCTATTGTTGTTTCTAATCCATATGGAAACGTTTCTCGAAACGTCTCTAAACCAAAAGTTGATTAAACTGCACAATAACAAACGACAACAACAACAATTTTCAAGTTCAACACAATGAATATAAATTTGAAAGAGCAGTTTTGCTGGAAATTTTCCAAAATACATATATACATATGCATATACATATACATATTGATGCAGCTGATGCAAAGCAACAACAAAAGTAATAATAATAACAATATGAAGAGCATTCATTAACATAATTCTCACACATTATCAAGCGTCTGATTAGTACCTATGTTTATATATAAAGAAAATACACAAAAATCAACTGAGAAACTATTAACTAAAAGTTCAAATCAAATGCAATTCAACTGCAACATTTATTGTATGTACTTATGAATGTATATTATTTTCATTGCATACCCTGTAATCATTAGTTTATGCATACATATGTTTATCAACTCATATTTGAAGTATGAAATATAAAAACCCTTTCTAGTATTTCATTTTCTCTTCTAATTTCATTTTCAGCTTTTGGATAAAAAAGGGATCAATTAAATATTTATATATTTTTTTTTAAATATTATTTTAAAATTAAAAACAATTATGCCAACTATTTATTTGGTCATAATAATAATAATTACTAGAGTAACTGTGTGTATCTTATTTATTATTATTAAGCTGCATTTATGCACATAAATGCCATTAACAGGGTAACTAGCTAGTCGAGCACTCTCGTCTAGTGTTGCTTTACTTGTTTTGGTTTTTGTTGTTTGTTTACGTGTTTTATTGAAAAAGATTTTCAATGCCATTATTGTGCATGTCTGTCTATCTGTGTGCATGTGCATGTGAATGTGCGTGTGTGTATGTGTGTGTGTAAGTTGTAAATGCAAGCAAAGCAAACGTCCGTCTAACTGTACGACCGTCAACCGCAGACATTGGGACAGAGAAGACAGAGACGACAGGCATTAGAGGCGTCGCGTCGGCAGACGGCGGGCAGTAACGCTGACGTTGACGCTGGCGTTGACGCTGACGATGACGCTGACGGTGACTGCAACAGAAGCAGCAACAACAATTGCAATAGCAATAACAACAACAATTGCTTGCGTTGACTGTGACAGCTCATCCGCTTATTTTGCTAGTAACTGCTACTAAGTTTGTATTTGGATAAGCACAGATATAATTTACGAACATACATAAGTTGAAATTTTGGAATCGATCACGTTTGCAAATGTTTAACTCATCTGATCTTGCTTTTAATTTAATTTGATAATCCTTTTCTAATTAAAATCATTAACGAGCAAAGAAACTTTTAAGACTTAAGTTTACCTGTATACAACTGTTAGATTTGATTTTCACTTTAAAAGTCAAATATGGTTTTATTATTTTGTTGAATTTTTCTAGGAGTATATAGTGTTGTTAAATCTTGAGTTTGCCTTGCTTTAAAATCGATATCTTCAAGCAAATAAAAAATTTAAGCGAAATGAATTTAATTAAAACGCATAATGAATAAAAAGACCAAACCATTAATTCTCAAGAATATCGGTTCAGTTTTGACAAAGTTTAGGTCAGGAATATTCATTATTAAGAGCAGCGGTGGGCACGAAATCTGAATTCGGGAGCACTACATAAACATCCACAACAACAACAACAACCCTATTAGAGTCTACCTAAGTTGAAAGCATCCGCTGCTCCCGGATTAAGAGAATTAAGAGAATTAAAATTCAGTTGTTCATCGAAAATTCAGCAATTCGTTTATGAATAAGAAAAGAATTTTTTAGATTTGCATAAGTTAATTTAGCTATCAAACTGATAAAACTGCCCTCGTTGTTATCTTGTGACTGTATGTATTATTATACATAAATACATGTGTTTGAAGAAAGTTTTTCACCAGCGACATGGATGGCCGGCAGCCGGCAAATTGATCGTGCAATAATTACTGCATAGCTGCAAGTTGTTGCAAGTTGCAAGTGGCAAGTGGCAAGTTGCTGTGGCTGCCACAAATGCCTGGCAATGATGATGAAGTTGTTGCTGTAGCGCTGCAAATGGAAAGCAACGAGAGGGAAAGTGTTTTGTGCCACTACTATTGGCAGTTTTCATTTTCCATGGCATGCTGCTAATAATACCAATCGCATAATACACACACAAATTCAGAAATTCACAGAGAAACACACACACACACACACATCCATTCATTGGCATTGAAACGAGACGGTTGAGGGAGACAGTCAGTTGCAAGGGGTGGAGGGGGAACGGGTAATGACAAACGGCAATACGGTAGCCTAAGTGAGATCGATCTACAACAACAGCAGCAGCTACAACTACAACAGCAACTACAAACAAAACGTCAAGCGTCAAATTTGCACAAACTGCAAGCAACAACAAAAACTGCAAACGACATTCAACCAATAGAAGTCAAAGTTCTGAGAGAAGGCGACAGATAACACGTCACTTGACTCGAATGGGGACATGGACAACATGCGTGCTGCCCCTCCTGCCGCCCCATCAGCCCCCAATCAGCCCCATCAGTTTACCCGATTCGCACCCGACCGAGCATTCGCTACTCGACACTCGCCACTCGACAAATCGACAATCGACGCTCGACGCTCAAAAAAACCGTCGACAGTCGCAGTCGACGTGAATCGGAATCGGAATCGTCGTTAGCGTCGACGTCGACATTCCCCACGGGCAGAACAAACCGCAGAGTGCACCGCAGTGCAATGCAGCGACATCCGCCCGCTCACTGCTCCACCGCCCCCTCTCCCCATACACATCTAAAACATTCATTCCCAGGTCTATGGCAAAGCGTTTTACAATGTTGCCTCTTTTAGTTTTTCATTCGTTTTTGGCTCATTTTTAGTTAGTTTATCTCACTATTTATTTGTTTTTTCTTCTTTATTATTTTTTTATTTTATAGAATCTTATGCGTATTGAATTTTAAAGTTGCTGTTATTGTTGCTGTTGCAATTGTTGCATGTTGCAACGGGTTGGCCCAAAACAGCGTCCAAAATTTTGAGTAATTTTTGGTAGCGACAACAAAATGAAAAACAATTTTCAATTCAATGTGTTGCTGTTGCTGCCATTGTTGCTGTTGTTTGTTATTCGCCACTTGTTGTTGTTGTTTGTATGTCAGTTCCCATTGCAGTTGTTGTTGTCGCTGCAGACATTTAAACGTCGTTTTCAATATTGAAAAAAAGGGTGGTTTTTTTAAGAGTTTCATAAAATTCGACACAAACTACAAAAATTTCACTTTCTTTTCTTTTTTACTGACTACGTAGTGTCGTTATCAATTCATGTTAAAAAGTAGATAAAGCACAAAACTGAAAGTGGTAGAAATGAATCAGCACTAAAAGATACTAGAAACCACGGTTGAAACTTAAAAAAATCAGATTGAGTCAAAAAAAAAACAACAGAGCCAAATTCAGTAAGAAATCATGTGAAAAACTTGGCTAAGCTTGGCAAAAAAAAAAAAAAAAAAAAAACCATTAGGTTTCACGGATAACTTAATTTCCAGACTTTAACCATTTAAAAAAATTGAGTTATATTTGGAACTTGCTTATTTTGAAAGCTAGAATTTTGAAAATTGCACTCGAATTTTTGTTGAATTCTTCTTGAACTTTTAAGATGTTTTTAGAATTTCTTTTAAAATAATTTTCATTATTTTAGAAAACTTATAATTTTATACAGGGGTGCCACAGAAATCACTTTCGCTTGAATTTCACTTAAATTTCATACAAATTTAAGCGAAAGCGATTTCTGTGGCACCCCAGATAATTTAATATTTTAAAAATAATTAATTTCATGACATGGGACCAATTTTTCAATTGATATTTTCTAGAACTAAAGAGAGAGACTTTGTACTAAAATCATCGAAAAAAAAAGATGTTTAGAAAGCAAATGTACTAAACATGTAATAAATATTCAAATAAATAGATACCGATAGAAGCTGTCAGGCATTTGTTCTGCTTCAATTAAATTGAATTGTGATATTTTAATAAATAATAGTTACCCTGTTACTGCAACTAACGCACATTTACCCATTGATGTACACATACAAACATACATAGCTGTATGTACATATGTATATAAATGCATTTTATTTGCTTAGGCATATTTTTAATTTGCGAGGAAGGAGAACAAATAATGAGAACTACACACAAACGGCGCTGCTCACACAACAACAACAGCAACAACAAGTGAAGAAGAAGAAGACGAAAAACTAACTCACGCTGCGAATTGTTGGTGGTGTAGCAAGAACGAATGCAAAAAAACGAACGAACGAACAAACGAGCGATGCACGAACGAGTGAGCGCGATTACGAGTACGAGAACGAATACGAGTATAAATAATAATAGCAACAAAATTTCCTTTTCTAGGTCTAGGCCAGATGTACAATTACATTCTAAAATATGCACATACTGTATGTATACGTATGTATCTATGTGTGTATGCGTATCTATGTGTCTATTAAGTAGTCGCAAGTCTCGAGTCTCCCGATTCTATAAACTTGACAGTTGGTCGAGTGGTGTTTGCACTTGATTATATTCCTATGCACATTGTTATACATAGGGCTGTGGATCTGTTTAAAATGTATGTATGTATGTATATATATACTCATCGACTTGTAAGTTGCCATGTTCCTTGCCTTTGCCTAGCGGTTTCATGTGCAATTAATTGCTGCATCTATAATTTAGTTTTGCTTCCTTGGCCACGCCCAGTTACCAGCTGGCTTTGGTCTCATTTTCCGTTTTCAGTTTTCAGTTTTGGCCGCCTATTAAGTTCTATAAATATTAATATATATACTATATGTATCTATACATTCGTAGCCGGATTATAGATGCACACCGTGTTGTCGTAGTCTTTAGACATCCGCCTAATATTTTTTCTGCAGTTGTTCTTGTTGTTGTTGTATCTCTTACGCATGCAATTTTCGCTTTCAGTTTTGCGTGCGCTGTCAGTTTGTCTTTCTGTCTGTCTGTCTGTCTGCCTATTTGTGTGTGTTTATTCATTTTGAAGGACAGACAGTCTATGTCTATGTGTCGATGTGCCTGGGTGTCGATCTGAATACCGACCAACGCCTGGCGATGGTGTGTCGCCCCAGTCTCAGTACTGCATACTTACATACATACATGTAATATACATACATACATACATATGCACACACATTTCACATTCTAGCCGCATAACGTGCAACTGACGCACAGTGCTGCAAATTCTTATCCCGGTTCGATTTTTCCATGTGCTAAAACTACTTAAGTTTGCAAAAAAAACCAAAACATTCACTTTTCTGAAAATTATTCTGTTTTGGGTTTGAACTTTTTTTTATTTTTTACATAATATTATTAAAGAAACCATTTCTAAGTAGTCTTCGAAAGATAATATATTATTAATTTGTTATTTTCTAAAAAACTTTTCATTATAATATTAAAAAAATTTTGTTGTATTTTTAACCTGTTGTTTTTTGTTCGTAATATGAATTGGAATGGCATTTGATAAATGTAATCTTAATCATAATTGTCATTTGGTTCTCTGATCTAAAGAAAGTTTTCGACTTGTTATGTACATTTAAAATTGCTGAAGCTGACCTTGAATTACACAACTTGAATTCAAATATTACGAATCAATTACAAAAAGTGACCTGTAAGAAACTATTTATGTTAAGAACTTTAATTGAATATTTCCTTCTTTTTCCCATCTTGATAAATTCAAGAGTCCTGCAAAATAGCGAGTAATGTTTACTTCCTGAATTCAACACGTTGCTTTTAAAGTAACGACTAAATAATATTGCTAATGACTAGTTATAAGCCCTTGTCACTGCAGTGCTACTACTACTACTAATTAATATTGCCCCCTTTTAGTACAGTGAGTAACGGTAACGCACAAATTGTTGCAAATCCGCAATCTACACACACATAACATACATATAATATATCCAATTAGTCGTCCGCCTACGACACAGATACTTTTACGATACTTTTCCGCTCATTTTCCTCATTTGCTAAACGCAATTTTCTTTGTGTGTTTTCTCGCGATATAAATGTCTATCGTGCATATCCGTTTTCCCAGATACTAAGCGAATGTTTGATTGTATTCGTGAGTCGCGGCACGATCAGAAGACCTGAAACCTAGACAAAGATACATATGTATCTATGTATCTATTAGATATATGTAAACACTGTCGTACTGAATATGACTGATTATGGCAAAGATGCTGCAACGCATCGTGAATGTGAGTGGGTGGTAGGAGGTGGGAGGTGTGAGGGGTGAGTGGATATAGAGGTGAGTGGCATGTGGAGCGACTGTTTGTCTGACTGACAGGAGGTGCTAATTAGGGGCACACGCTACTTGACATCTGTATTTGTATTTGTATGTATTTGTGTATGCAAGTGTGATCGATGCATACATATTTATTGAATGTTTGCCAATGGGTCTAAAGAACTGGAACCCAAAGAACTGCCCTCAAAATGTTTGCTCAAAGACGGAAAATGGATATGCAAACAAGAAGCAAAAAATCAAAAGCAGTTTTTTTTTTGTATTTTGTATAATGAAGCGCTTCGCACCAATGAAAGCCAAGCGACTGCGACGCAAGCAGAGACGCAGGCAGAGACAGCGGCGATGCGCATCTAAGTTTTATTTCTACATTTGTTGTCGCGGGGTAAAGGAGAGCTTTCGCAGACTCTCCGCCAAGCAAAGCGGCTGTGAATGTGAATGTGAATGTGTGTTTGCCTTGCTTTTGCTTTTGCTGCATACATACATACGCAATCACACAAACACTCACCCATACATATGTAGATATGTATGTACATACTGCGCTCATACATAAAATACATCGTCACGCGAGTGCAGCGAACTAATTCAAGGCTGCATACCACACGCTACAGCAAAGCAAAAATAAAGCTATCAATGTGTTGGTGCTGCTGCTGCTCTCTCTCCGCTTCGTTGGCCCGGCAGCAGTGAGCAGTGAGTGTGAGCGAAAAGCATTGCTCTCAGTTTGCACACAAAAATTATGTGAGTCTCTGTGCATGTGTGCATGTGTGTGTGTGTGTGCTTTTGAGTGTGCAGTCAAGACAAGTTCAGCGCTAAACATTCAAAGCTGACCAAAGCTAAGCGCAAGACGCAGACTGAGACTGAGACTGAGACTGAAACTGAGACGCAGACTGAGACTCAGTGACTGCGACTGAGAATTTTGTAAGGTTGTATCATCATCATGATCATGAACATGATCATCATCATCATCATCGCCGTCATTTGGCGCTTGCTTTTTGTTTTCATTTCTGCTTTATAACGAGATGCGAAGTCGGCACACGCTCTAATGCAATCAAAAGCAAACGAACGTCGCACAAACTGTGAGACTGCAAAACTGGAACTGGAACTGAAACATACTCACACACACACATATCTTATGTATGTGCATATTCACTGACACACAAACAACTGCAAACCCGCTGTGTTCCCCACACCATTCAGTATTCAGTTCATTTGCTCAATTCTTTTGGTGTTTGTTGCTGTTGTTGTTCGTGTTGTTGACAGCGTAGGTGGTTGGTGGGGGTTGGGGGTGGGGGTGGGGGTGGTGCAGGGGAAAGTGGGGAATAGGTTGGTGTATTGGAACTGCTATAATGGGGACAGCGAAATGTGTTGCGTTTGTTGTTGTTGTTGTATGGAAAAACATTGTGGAAGTCGCCACATTTCATTTTCATTGTCTGCACAATCGCACATTGAGAGAAAATGCATGTGTTCCCCTCCCACTCTGACACACCACATCCCTCTGTGCCCCGCAAAGGTCTATCTATTATTGATATGCTCTATTATTATTTGCATTTATGCAGTTGCCTGTTTTGTGTTTGCACCTTCGCATTGTTGTTATTTGTTGTTTGTTTGCTGTTGTCCGTTGGGGTGAAGGTGAAAACTTGTTCACCTAACCGAGAGAGAGAGAGAGACAGCGGGAGAGAGACGAGAGGGACAGACCTAACGATCGTCGACCGACAATGAATGACGATCGGTTTTTATTATTGTTGTTGTTGTCGTCGAGTTCGTTGTTGTTGTTGTTGCTGTTGTTGTGTGTTTGGTGTGTTAATGGGTTACAGTGCAATTGGGACAGTGTGCTTATCGCGAGTCTCTTTATTGAATTCCAATTGGATTTTTAACGAGCGCGTAGAAGTAGACTTTGTTTTGGATAAGTCGAGGCTATATCCTATATAAGGAATTGATCTGTCTAAATAACTACATATCTGGTCCATAAAAACACAGAGTTCATCTTATGGACTGATCAAAACATATAAATAGGTAAGTAATAAATATTAATACAAATGTTTAAATAAGTAAACATAGATAAAAAGAGCTAAGGATTGAGAATCATATTCCGTATATTCTGTAGTTCTTATAAAAAGCTATTTTTGCAAAAGTTTCTTTCTCGACTTACAGTCGAACTTTCCTAACTCGCATCACCATTATCCAAAGAAATGGTTCGAGCTATGGAGATATTCGACTTACAAAGTCCTTTTTCTTAAGTTTATTAATTTTACTGCCACTCATTTAGGTCGAGTTAGTGAGAAATTCGAGTAATAGAAGTTCGAGTTATGGATGTTCAACTGTATTGAAATAAAATAATATTCCCAATATTCCATTCAAGAAGAATGACCTGTCCACCAATTATTTAAGAAAATTTACTTCGATTTGCTTAATTTTGATCCAAGTTTATCTAAATCGTGTTTTAATTTTAAGAAGATTTAATATATCGTACCCTGGCATTATCTAACTTATCATGCTGTGTTTTTAATATATTCTAATCTCTGTTCTAATCTTGGTTACAACATTAACTGATTTAAGCATTTGGTTTGGTAATTGGCACACCCAATTCATCTTTTCCCATAGCCATAAGCCTTGTAATTGTCTGGCGATGCATTACAATCAAAACTAATTAAACATTTTCATCAAAACTCGAACTCTGACTGATGAAGGCGTCATCAATCAATCCTGACAAAATGGCGTCCAATATGACATCATAACGAACACACACACAAGACACAAAAGACACAAGACAAGGCCCCCAATCTAAATCTAACTCACAAATATAACGAGGTGAGGCTCCTGCGTCTGTTCTACTATTAAAACCAAAAGTCAAATGCTGCAAAGTCAAAGGAGCTGGACTCTAAAATACCCTTTAAATAAGCTTATTATGTGTAGTTTAATAAAAATTCTTCTTGAATGACTTAAAATTGTTCGGAAACTAGCACATTTTTCCAAACGAAAATGAGAAAACATTTTAGAGAAAAGATTATTATTTGATTTCAGTATAAATATATTATTTAAGTAATTTTGGAAAATGTTGCCTTTTTAGAGTATTTACAGAAGATACAAAATTACTTTTATAATCCATTTACTTTTTGTATCTTTGTTTTTCTTTTATTTTATTTAACTTTGCAAATTTATTTATTTAACTGAAACATTTTTTCTTTGAGCAGTGCGATTTAAGGAATGTTCTTAGACTTACTTAAAGAATTATTTTAATATTTGAATTTTCTATCAACTGAGAGAGTTATAAATTAAATTGATTAATTTTTCTTATATTTTTTAAGGAATTTCGGCAACACTCTCTAATTTTTCGGCATTTACATAATAAAACCGTAAAGATATATCTATTCCGAAATCAACTCCATATTAAAAATGTTATCCTATCATTTCAAGTCAATTTTTATAAACATTTATGCAACTTAAATACCCCTTGAGACAACCCAAGTGCTGGGTATTCAAATGATATCCGTTAAAACTTGAACCCAGCGGTCACCTGCGTCTTGCGTGCAACAAAACTAACAAGACACAAATAAAATACAAAAAAAAAGAAGAAAAAACAAGCGAACAATTTTAGATAAGTCGCCAAACAAATGCATGAAAAATAAAACGAGATAAATGAAATACAACAAAATCGAGAAAAATAGAAAAAAAAGCAACAATTGCCAATGCAGCAATCAACAAAATTGCAAAGTGCATTTTGCAGTGGCAACGTTTTGCACTTGAGGCAAACGCAGGAGGGCGTTGGAGGGAAGAGGTGAGGTGAGGTGAGGTGAGAAGGGGAAGGGGCGTTGGGAGGTGACGGGGTGACGCTTAGACGGCGGTGACGGTGGTGACAGTGACGTGCTCGGCCCGGTTCGCTGGCTGGCAATGGACAAATGAACGCCCCTGACATCGTTAGTTGTTGTTGTCGTTGTTGCAGTTGTTTGTTTCAGTTGTTATTGCTTATGCTGCTGTTGTTGTTGTTGCTTGTGTTTGTGTTGCTGCTGCTTTAGTTGTAATTGTAATTGTCGTTAGGCGATTTGCCGTCCGGGGGACATGCAGAAATCCTGATTTGGCTATAACAACGCACATTTTGAAAAGCGCGACACGATTTGAAATTCAAATTGCCAATGCGACGTTGCCAAAAGGCAGCCAAGAAATGCGTGCAACGTCTTGTTGTTGTTGTTGTTGTTGTTGCCGTTGTTTGACGATTTAGCCATGAGCCATGGCTAAAAGCATAAAAACGAAAAAAAAACAACATATGCATTGGCAACTAGAATAGAAAAATGGCAGTTAACTAATCAACAACAACCAAAGTGGACCAGGGATGGGCACAACCACAACGCGGATAATTGGCCAAGTAAATCAAACGAAAACAATTTGAGAATAAAAGTAAAAGATGGGCAGAAAAAAGCAGCAAAGAATATTATGTAAAATTAGAATTTTATCTATATTTATAAATTGAAATAAAACTGCAACTTTTTTTAATTTTTGAGACAGAAAAGGCAACATATATTGATCAGATTAAATAATATTCGTTCGAATTTATACAGGTAAAAGAATGAAATGCCAAATTAAAATGTACTTATACAAATTTGCACAGATTTCATTTGCTTTTCAGGTCTCTTCGAGGAAGAACAGCTTAATTTTTAATATGTTTTCATATTCACATATATAATAATTTTATAGTGACAATCTTATTTATGAATCCTTTTTTATTCTTAAAAATTTATTTGCTTCAATTGGTTTTTAGCAAAATTAATATAAAAAAATAAATAAATATATAATGAAATAGCAAACAAATTTAGGAACTAAGAGAAAGTAAATTTAAATATGATACGATAATTTATAAATTTGTTGAATCAATTAGTTGACTACTTTATACACATATAGCTAGGGATGGCAAAATAAATTTATTAATTGATTATTGAATCATATGATTAATTTAAGCTACGCGATTATTAATTGCAATTAATCGACGAAAAATAAAAATAATCGATTAATCAAATGATTATTTTTTTGTTATAGTTTTTTAAAATATTGTGTAATGCAATGCCATTGTATAGCAAACAAAATTAAGGACAATAATAAAATATCAAAAAAATATAAATACAGTAAAGCATGCAGGTCAAATTTTGACATTTAAGACTTATTTGAGCCGTTATCGTTAACATATTTTCTCAATGGAAAGGTCATTATAAATTCCGTTTGAATGACACAAAATTTTCTTCAACCCATTAAGTACCCTTCGAAAATTTCAAATTTATGTAAAAGTCGACTTTTTCAATTTTTTTCCTCGATTTTTCACAAAAAATATTTTAATGCGGAAAATGTTGTTAAACAATTCTAAGAGTGACTGCAAAAAAAAATGTTCAAATATATTTTTGCTAGTATTTTTTTTTGGAATAAAATCTCCATGTGTGTTTCCCTGAACAAAAATTTGGCAACGACGCGATTATTTCATCGCATAATCGATGATACAATTAAATCGCCAATGGAAGCAAAATAATCGATTATTGTGTATCATATGATTAATCGTGCCATCCCTACATATAGCAGAAGTTTGCTACGAATATAAAATACAGGAAATGCAAAACAAACTATACAAATTTCTAAGTTAAAGCTAATAAATTCTAAAAACTGTAAGTTAACTAAATTGCATGTGGTTTTTTTCTTGAAATTCTTTAAATGTTCTGTTCTTCAACTGTCTGCAATTGCTGGGAATCTCTTGTCTTTTCTCGCCAGCCCTGAAGTGAGCGGATAAAGTAACGAACGCAGAAATTAACGCACTTTTCAAATTCAAACTGCTTGGTCGTGTGTCGTGTGTGTGGAACCCCTTGACATTAATAACGTGGCCAAGTCAAAGTCTAACCCGCCGCCGACCGCTTGCCACTTGGCCACTTGCAACTTTGTGTCGCTTGTCGATTGTCGAGCTGTGTGAGCTAAACGCAATGAAGACTTTGCAGTGTGACAAAAAGGGGCGAGGGGGGGAGAGAGGGCGGTTGGCCGCAATAGAACCTTGGACTGATGCTGAACCCTCTAAACAAAAGTGAGCAATCTTTGCAGCCGTCGTCGTCGTCGTCATCCGTCGTTGGCCGTTTACAATGTCAACGGCTTGTTAGGCACATCTCAGTCGACGTCGCAGTTGCAGTCGCAGTCTCAGTCGGCAGTGATTGGGCAAATTGTTGGCGGCCCGAAAAAAAAAAGGTGCCCACTCATCAAGGGTATCCTTGAAACTGAAAATTAAAGTTCAATGCTTGTGCGGCGCTTGAACTCGACAGCGACGGCGACGGCGACGGCGACAGGACACGACCCAGCCAAAAAAGCAAAGTCGTCTGGCGGCTGTCAGCCAAGCAGCCCAAACAGTCCAAGCAACCCCAAACAGCCCCCAAAGCCGACTACAATAATGATTGCGCCCATTTTTATGTCTGTTTCTTTTCTTTCTTTTTTTTTACGGCTGAACTCGAACGAAAATTTCAAGTTCAAGGTTGCCGGAAAGCAGCCGCCCTAACAGCAAGAAAAACAACAACAGCAACACTTGCCACAACTCATCCAGCCCAGACAGCAAAGGGGAGGGAGGGAGGTAGGTAGGCATATACATATACATATAAAACTCAAACTCGTCGTCGACTTTGTCTAAGTCTGCCACTCTCACTCTCTTTTTCTCCCTCTCACTCTCTCTCGCTCTGTCTCGGCCCAGGCACGCACACAAAATGGTTGCCACTTTGCGGGGAGTGTGGGCCGCCATTTTGTCTGCCTGCTTGTGTGCGTGTGCGTGTGAAAAGGCCCAATACAAATGCAAATCGTTTCCTACACACAGTGGCAATATCCTTTTGACCTTGAGCGCACAATTTCCACACGCAAAAATTTATTGACCTGTCAGCGACGCGACGCCGGGGGGGAGGGAGAGGCGACTTTACCCCCTTCCTTGGGGGTAGCATTGAGTTTTGTGTCTGTGTCTGTGACTTGGCTTCGTTATGCTGTCTCTGTTGCACCCAAATGCCCAGCTAAAGGAAACATGAAAACCCGAAAGGCAACAAACAACCACAACAACAACAACAACAGCAGCAACAAATTATAGCCGACAACAACCCGCAACCCGCAACCCGCGCTCAGCCCTGTCTGGGTTTTAAGAAAAGGAAGTAGGTGCCCGCAAAGTTAACTGTGGTTTGGGGTTGGTGTCTAGGGTTTGTGCTTGTTTTCGGTGACTGTTGCTTGTATGTGTGTGTGTGTGTGCTTGCGTGTCTGCTAAGTCTCCTCTTTGTGTGCTTGTGTGTGAATTGAAGCAATTTCTCAGAACCCGTCGTCGTTTTGTGTTTGCTTTCGTGTCAATAGACGCTTGTTAGACAGTCGTCGGTGCAGGGGAACATCCTGTCGGGATTTAATATAAGTACTAAAGTGAGTGGCCTTTTTATGCGTTACGTCTCGCAAGGAGCAGCCAACACTGTACACATATTAAAAGTAATTACATTTCCTTTATGCCCTCCATAATTTTAACACTATTCTCCATTTTATTGTTAAATATATTCGCAATATTTTCTACACTTAATATATTTCGATATCTCCACACTTAGCCAAGTATCTCACCCTAATCGGCATTTTCGAAAAATCAATAAAACTAATTTAGCTCATATGCAAACCAAATCGAAATGTTGCGACTTAGCAAAGACACAAATATTTATTTGGACACAGTCGAAATGTTGCGACTTAGCAAAGACACAAATAACTATTTGGACACAGTCGAAAAGTTGCAGCTTAGCAAAGACACAAATAATTATTTAGACACAGTGGCTGCCGAACTGTAACACAACTCGAGAGCTTTTAAAGTTTTTCGAATTCGCACACGCAGCCAGCTTCACGTGACTATAAGCTTTCGCGAGTTCGAAACAACGTACTGCCAACTTAACTCGAATGCGAAGTATGCGCAGCCAACTTCACGTAATGGCGCGAAAACAAATTTAAAATAATTTTCAAAAGCCGACTCACCGTCCAGTTTATCCAGCCGCTTGTCAATGTTCAAACATTTCGACATTAGCTTCTCCACCAGCAACGGATTCGCTGAGGCGCTGGTCACAGTCACAAAGCGAGACTCCTCCGGCGTGCAATCGCCATTGCTGTTGTTGTTGTTGAGCAAATCGCAAGGAAGAAGGAAGCCTGCAAAATATTCAAAGAAACAACGAAGTTTAAGAAATACTTAGTTTATTAATATTGGAAACTTACCGTTTCTTTTGGCCGAGTTGGACGCTGAATTGGAACCGAAGGCAAGCAGCGCCTGGCCATGGACATTGTTGTTGTTGTTGTTGGCATTGCTGCCGCTGTCGCCGAGGCTGGCGCCGACGGAGTCGACGAGGCCCTGGACACTCAACTGGACATTCTCTTTGGCAAGCAGATCATCGCCGGCGACAACGGCGGCCGCAACGCTGGCAAAATCGTTATCGCTGATATCGACGACATTGTTGTTGTTCTCCTCCTAGGAAAGAGATAGCATAGAGGAAAAAGGCAAAAGCAAAAGTTTGTGTTGTTTTTTTTGTTGTTTTTTTGTTTGTTGGGGAAGAAAAGAGCAAAGGAAATAAAAATATAAATGGTAAACTTTTCAATGAGTGCGCTCTTAAAATATTGAGAGTAGAGAAAAAAAGCAATAAAGTCCTGCGCAAAGAGAGTTTGTATGTGTGTATGTATGGGTGATTGTGTGTGTGTGTGTGTGTGTTGTTAAACTTGTCTGTGTGTTTTCTTGGCGGATGTACATTTTCGACTTTGACCTCAACGGTCGCCAAATCGGACAGCAGGCTCTCGATCTCAAAGTTGCTCTCGGAGAGCGTGCGAAAAAGCTCATCGGAGGAGTCGCTGCCGCAGAGAGGCTCCACCACCACATTCACATTCCGCGCCGCTGAGCCGCTCAATTCCTGGCTGCCTGCTGTCTGCTGTGGTTGTTGTTGCTGCTGTTGTTGGAGTTGTAGTTGTAATTGTTGTTGCTGCTGATGCTGATGCTGTTGCTGCAGCTGCTGCAGGTGATGTTGTTGTAGTGCGTTGTTGTTGTTGCTGTTGCTGCTGTTGATATTCTCAGCATTGACTGTGGAATCATCCTGCAGCGAGAGAGAAAGTACACAAATATACATATATGCGTGTTAATTAGGGGGAATCACCTCAATGTCGTACCGTTAAGCATGTTGCCAAGTCTAGGCCACCAACAAGACGACCATCGTTATCCGGACACCAGAGCAGTGCGTCATCGATAAATGGCATCGCTGATAGGGCAAAGCCTGCACTGCAAATACTGTTAACTGCCAGCGTGTAGCCGTTTCCTATTTCCCCTTCACTTGAAAATATTTATATATATATCTCTATATATATATTGTATATACCCTTTGGGTATCTTAAAGTTTAACTCTCTTTTTAATTTCAAATTTCGTTTATAACTTTTTTCGTATCACACGTTTGATTTTTCTCAACTTGAAATAAATTTAAAGTTTTCACAAATTTGTATGCAAATATTTTTGTAGGCACTTTTGTTAAGACGGTTTTGCTTTGGTTTCCGATTTATTATTATATATGTTTGTATATAAAGTTTGTATATATATTTATTTAATTGATTTTTAGGTAAAACTTGTAGTCTTTTGTTTGATTTGGACGTTTGTCATTAAAACCAAAAAAAAAATATTGTAAAAAATAAGAACACTTTCGAAAATTCGATTAATTACTATGCGTATAACGTATGTATATCAGTTTTGATTATGTTATTGTTGTTATTATTATTATTATTTTGGCTTTAATTTGTAGAGTTTTTTTTTGTTTTTTTTTTTTGGATTTTTTTCGTTCAGCTGCTGATTTTTTACTCTTAAAGTCTGAAACGAGAAGAAGAAAAGAATATCTATTATAAGTAATGAAATAAATTAAATATTATCAAATATTATGTTATGAAAATAAAGCATTTTCAGAGAATTAATTAAGTAAATAGCTTTTTGGTTGCTCCCTATAAGTATCTGTATATTTATCCTATGTTTTAAGAGTTCAATAATCTTATATAGATTTAATCGCTATTCTTGTTTATTCGTTTTTCCAATGCGCATTACAAGAAATAATAACAATTAGACGCTTTAATTGCATTCATGAAAAAGTTTCCATAATTTCTTTTGATTCGCGACGAAAACTCAAAACGAGGATGAGACGCAATGATGATGATGATCAATGTAAAAGAAGATGGAAAGTCGTTGTTGCATTTCATTTCATTGTTGAAATATTTTCTGTTTATGCTTTGTAGCTTCCGGTTATAGCACGAAATTTTTCATTTGAATCAAAGTTAATTTCATTTTAAAGTTCAATAACATTTCAAATTGCGAATTACAACATAAGACGAAATTAAACAAAAAAAGCAACAACAAAAACAGAGCCCTGCAAGGGGAAGGGGGGTGGAGGAGAGTGTGAAGTGTGCAACAGCTGCAACTAAAGCGCAGCAAAGAAAAACCAAAAGAAAACAAAGAGTCTGGCAAGTAAAATTTTGCAAGAAAAACCAAAACAAGCAGCAGCCGCAACAGCAACAAAACAACAACTTTTTACATAACATGTTATTGAACTGCATGCAAAGCAACAACAACAACAACAACAACAACAAGTTTTACTTGCAGTTGCTGCTGCTGCTGCTGCTGCAATTCGCTCTCTCTAAGCTGCCAAATCCATTGCAAGTGAAAGTCTAGCAACAACAACAACAATCAAACAGCAGCAACAACTGCAAGTCGCAAAAAGTTCGTTAACATTGAACTACGAACGAAACAAACGACGACAGCGTCGACGGCGACAGCGACGTCGACTGCAAGCTTGAAAGCGCAATAACAACAACAACAACAGCAGCTGCATGTTGAATATTTTTGCTAGCTTAGGCGAGAGAGAGAGTAAGTACATTGAACAGCAACAGCAACAACAACAACAACAACAATAATCGACATTACAACATTGCGCTGCCTAACACTCTGCCGTGTACGCTGACGTCGACGTCGCTGCTGGCGTCGCTGCCAGTTGCGCTTGCGCTGGTTTTTCCAATTGCATGCCAGTTTGCAATTGTTGTTGTTGTTGTTGTTGTTGGTGATGCGCATGCGGCGCGGAAAACTCGTTTTCCATTATTCAATACAAGCAGCAGCAGCTGGCAGCGACGGCTATTCACTTTTCTGCTGCAAGTTCATAGAAGAAAACTTGAAAGAAAAGCCAAGAAAAGAAACAACAACAACATGATGTTGTTACCTTTCGTTTGCATTAGATATTGTTATTGTTGTTGCTGTTGCTGTTGTTGCTGTTGCTGTAAAGTGGCGCCACAGTTGGCATCTTCAGCTGCCGCCTAATGCACAATGATTACAAGATGTCGACGTTTATGCAAAATACTCGTATTGCCCTTGCCTTCTGTCTAATAACAGTGCAACGGTGCGTATACACAATCTTTGATTAGCCAGAGCAACAACAACGATTGATTAGACAAGATCAACATTGAGCAGCTTTGAGCACTTCCTGGTGCTCTGGCTTTTCATAGTTGTTGTTGATTTTGATCGGAGAAATACGAGTATTCTGGAAATGGGCGTGGCTATAATGTCGCCTTGATAAAGAAAACAGCAAACGAGATGTAGAAAGAAGTAAAAGTATTTCAAATCAAGCTACAGTGTATCAAATTCTAATGCACTTTTAGAAATTTAAAATTGCGGAATTTGCGGAACAAATCTGTAGTTTAGATTTTAATGAATATAAAGCGTATCAAAGTTACAGGTATCGAGATTAGTGGACTTCAATGGATTCCTTATCTATTAGCAAATGATGTCACTTATTCACCCAGCGACTTTTGAGTATTATAACTCCATTAATTTTGTTTTGACTAACAATTGAATCAATTAATCGGTTTTCAATGAAAATGGACAACTAACAGAAGTTAACATATTGTGGGAAATTAAGTTTAGATAATTATGACGTTTGAATTTTATTAAATGTGCAAGCATAATTTTAAAATTTTGAATTTACGGGAAAGTTAGATTTTTTTAAAAGTCAATTTCTTGTAGGACAAAATTATTTGGACAAAATTATGATAATTTGAATGTAGAATAAATTCAGATGCCCAACCATAATCAAAATAGCATACTGGAAATCGCAACAGATTTGGCAAAGTTATGAAAGTTTAAAGTAGATCCAACCTTTGACCTAACAACATTTATCTACAAGTCATCTACAGTCTACATTAATTGAATTTTAAATGAATAAGGAAAATTCTAATGAATGCATTTTAATCAACTTTTCATTGTACTCTGAGCGCCCCCCAAATGTCTTAAATTTAATATTATATACTTTGTCTAATTTTGTAAATAAATAAATAAAAAATAAAATTTTAATTACTCACCTCTGATATACAAATATATTTTGCATTAATTTATCCTAAACGTGTTGTAAATATTGTTGCACGTTTTATTCCGTTAATAGGTTTTTGTTGTTGTATATAAGTTTATATTTATATATATTTAATTATATAATTACATTGTATAAGCTATAGCTTTGTTTTATTATCCACAAGGCAGTGTAAAGTTGTCCAAAATTTAATTAAAGTTGTTACTTTAATTTTAATTGAGTAATTGTTTTTGTTGATTTGTTGTTGCAAGGATCCCGGAAGAAGAAGCAGGCGTGGTGGTAGCTGGTTGTTGGCAACGTTTCTTTGATTGCGTTTGATTGTGTGGAAGAGGTGAGAAAAGTCTTTTTGCTTGCCACCTTTGGTTTTATTTTACAACGTATGCGATAGATGTACAAGCAGTATACACTTTTATTGTCATTAGCAACATGGCTGACCAAATTGACCAAATTAGCATGTGTTCCCAGTTCTCTGCTTTGGGCACGCATTTATGGTGTTTAAACGTGCGCTGAGGCATTTAGTCCACTGGGCCAAAGGGGCCACGGGGCCAACGGGGCCAGAGGCGCGAATCGTCCTCGTCCTTGTCGTCGTCGTCGTTCCCTCTTCGAGAATCGGGAAGGGCAGGGAAGGGAACCGTTGGCAAACGTTGGCAATTTCCCCTCTTATCTGTGATTGCTGTGCGGTGGCCTCTGCAAAGGAAAAAGCAAAAAGGAAAACAATTAATAAATAAATTTAATTAATCTATCTAAATCTATAATAAATCCCCTTTTTGTCAGGGACTGCGAATAATAGTTATGAGATTAAAAAATTCAAAGCAGAAAAAAACGTCCTAGAAGAGTGGAAAAAACAGACATATAATATGTTATTTTTTATAGCCAAATTCGAAAAGAGGATAAACTTTTATTTTCAATTTTTATAAAAAAATTATTTTTAATTAAATTGAAATTAATTTAAATGATAAAAATCAAAAACAATTTATCTTTTTTCAATTTTTATATAAAAATTAAACCCTAATAAAAATTGACACATAACTCTTATTTGTTGATTTTTATTATAAAAATTGAAAATAAAAATCAAATCGAAATATCTTTAGAACCAAAGAAGCCACATATTATATATTTAGGTCTATATATGATGTGGCTTCTTTGGCTCAAAAGATATTTCGATTTGATTTTTATTTTCAATTTTTATAATAAAAATCAACAAATAAGAGTTATGAGTCAATTTTTATAATAAAAATTGGAAATAAGAGTTAGGGTTTAATTTTTATAAAAAAATTGAAAAATAATACTTGTTTTTGATTTTTATCATTTAAATTAATTTCAATTTAATTAAGAATAATTATTTTATAAAAATCAGTCAATAACTCTTATTTTTTAATTTTTTGGCAAAAAAACTTATAAGTGTTACAGTCCCTGCTTTTTTGTTTGTTATTCACGATATTTGTTTGTAATTCAAAAAACTATGTATAATTTTATTCAAATTTAAATATAATAAATATTCAAATTGTAATTTTTGTGAATAAATCATTGCATGATTTAAATTTCTGAATATTAATTTTAGTATTATAATTTATACTCCAACTCCCTTTTATAACATTTCCTATCTTTAATATAATACGTTCAATATACAACATGTACTATATCTAATAGATGCTACTTAAGTATTAATTAAAATTTAAGTAGCTGCCTACACACATACATACATGCATACCTACAAATAATTAGAAAACATTTACTTATAGAAATCAAGTTATGCATGCACAAAGTACATATTCACATGCTTTGTTAGGCAAAGCTTTCTCGCCTGCAATCGTCGCACGAGTATGAGCTTTTCATTGCCTAGTCACAACAACAACAGCAACGACAACAAAAAGAACAAAATAAAAGCTACGCAAATAGCTGCAAAAAAATGCGTTTGACTTGCGCTCTTTGGGGCTTTGACTCGACAACAAAGCGACGCGACGCGACGCGCGACAAGGTGCAAAGAGTTGATCGGATAAGGTGCTGCGTGTGGTGTAAAGAGAGGGGCAGACGAGAGCGAGAGAGAGAGAAGTTTGGGTGTGAGCGCCGGCGTCTTTGTTGATGCTCATTTACTGCGTAAATAGTATGTTTTTCGCCTAGTGCTCTTGCTCTTACTTCTGCTCTTGGCATTGTTATTGTTATTGTTGTAGCTTTTGGATTGTAGTTGTAGTTGTTGCTGGGCATATTTGCTGTATGTATGTATGTATGTATGTATATTTATGTGTCTATTCGTGTTGTTATAAGTATTTGTGTGCATCGTGACCTTCTCACACTGTCATGGCTACGTATAAAAATTGTATAAAAATAAAAGCTTTCGTTTTATAATTTGTATGCAGCTCCATGCGCGTGAGTGTGTGCGTGTATGCGTATATGCGTATATCTGTGTGTGTGTGCGTGAAGAACATAAGCGACTCGTGCTTAAACGACAACAACAACAACAACAATAATAATTATATTTCATTGAACAAAATATATTATTTATGTTTCGCTCAAGATCGCATTTTTGCCAGCTTAAAGTTGTTTTTTAATCTTGTTGTTGTTTGTTGTTGTCTCTGCAAAGCTTTGCAACATTTAACGTCATTTGGTTTATTTACTTCCGACTTTGTTGTATAAAAAGATTAAGCTTAAGAATAAGCCATAAAATTAATGTATGTTTGTTGAATTTGGTAATATCCGAAGTCGTCGTCACAGGTGTTGAGAGATACACTACTGGCCAAATTAATAAGTAAACTCTTTCTTCTACTAAACAAGCTATTGTAAGTCAAGTCTTCATAGTAAAAAAAATATATTTGGAAAGGTCATCTAAATTCCGATTGAATGATGTAAAATCTTCCTTAACTCATTAAGTACCCATTGAGTACCAATTTTAAAAAGAGTCAACTTTCAAAACTTTTTTCCTTGATTTTAAAAAAAAAATGTTGGGATGCAAAAACATTCTCTAAACAATTTTAGGAGAGACTGCAAAAAAAACTTTTTAAAAATCGTTTTGCTTGTATAATGTTTTTTTATAATTTTTTGAAAATTGCTTAAAAGGCACTTATTCGTCATTTTCATACAATAAGTGCCTTTTAAGCAATTAAATTGTTTAAAAAAATTGTTTAAAGAATGTTTTTGCGTCCCAACATATTTTTTTTAAATCGAGGAAAAAAGTTTGAAAGTTGACTTTTTTTAAAATTCAAAATTTTCGAAGGGTACTTAATGAGTTAAGGAAAGTTTTACATCATTCAATCGGAATTTAGATGACCTTTCCAAATATATTTTTTAAATATGAAAACTTGACTTACAGTAGCTGTTATAGTGAAAAAAAAAAAAATGTACTTCTTAATTTGGCCAGTAGTGTATGTATGTATGTATGCACTGTATTTATCAACGTGTTGCAACAATTTTCAAGGTCATCTATGACTATTGTTCTTAACTCGATTAACTCGATGTTTCAACTTATTTATTTACATAATTTGCTGTTTGTTGTTGTAATTGAATGCGTCCTTTAGCTAATTAAGCTAAAGCTTTAAATCGTTGCTGACTGTTTAACACTTAGTCATACTTCAAAAACAAAACAAATCAAATGAAATTAAATTTATCAAAATCAATTTAGCAAGTGGGCAATTTGTAACCTTCCTCGAAATCAATTTTTTCTCTATTTTTATATTTATTTATTTTTCATTTTTCATTTTTATTTTGAAGCGCAAACAAAAAGCAAAAATAGTTGCATGGCAAGTTGATTATTTTGTATTTTATTTTGTTGTTGTAATATACGCTTATTGTTGTTCTGGTTGTTGTTGTTGTAACCTTCTTTTTCTGATCGATTCAAGTTTAAGGTCGTTCCCTACCTTCAGACCACCCCTCGCCACCCCTTCCCGCCTGTGCCCAGTCTTGAGTCTAGACAATAGATCCAAACCCTTGAGTCGCTAATGCCCACTAATGTGGCTTGTAGGGTATTTTTGTTGTTGTTGGCCGCCCAAGGGCGTAGCGAATGTTGCTGTTGTATTTTGTTGTTGCACGCAGTATACATATGTATGTATGTATTATATATGTAATATGTATGAATTACAATTTAAGATCCGTCTGCTGTCGATGCTCGGTATAATGCATGTTTTAACGGTACATGGGTTCATTACTGAAAGTCGTTCCAGGCACATTGACACAAAACTCATTTGCATTTGCTGTCAAAGCAAATGAAAAATAAATAAACTAATAAACAAGATGCTGAAGATTTAATTAATTTTATGGAAATCCGAATGAAAATCAAATCAATTTGTACAATTTTATAACAATTGAGTAATGAATTAAATAAAAAATATAAAATAATAATGATCTCTGTACAAGTATTATAAATGTTAAATATGCAAGATTAAACTACTCCTCAAAACAAAGCAACATTGTCTGAGTTATGAATTCTTAATGTTAAATTCTTCGTCTTTAAATACATATAAATTTGTGAAATAAAAGTTTTGAAGTTGAACCGATTAACCTTCAGCTAAACATACCCCAAAAATACTTGTATGTATATTTTAATTAAGGCTAAGAATGTGATCGAGGTGTTGAAGTTAAATATTTAAGATGGCAACTAAAATTCATGCTAACAAAGAACTGGGCGCAACTTGCATTCTAATAAATTTCCTGAAATTACCATAAATTCATATGTTAAATGGAAAATTTATTCACTGCCATAAATAGTGTGATTCGTCGACTGGCATAAGAAATAAGACAAGAGAGACATGTGTAGATAGATACAAACATACATACACATATTATGTACAATGTATAATAGAGTGCATAGAAATATATCTTAAATGTCGCGCCTATTGTTGTTGTTGCTGTCGCTAAGCTGTAAACTGTAAATTCAAAATAAAATACAATAAATGCTCGTAATACTATTAAAAACAGAATAGTCAAGCGCTACTAACCTTAGACAAAAACAAAAAGCAAAAGCAAAAGGCATATCTAACTACAAAATATACATAGATACATTTATACACGTAGATACATACATATACTCAGCAGCTAGTGCATGTGTATTTGTGTATGCGTGTATCTATGTATGTGAGTGTCTGTATAAAATACGCAACCTTCAAAAAATCTAACAAAGCAAACTTGTTCAATAGTCATATGCGTATCAGGAAGTCAACATTTCAAGGATTGACTCATTGAAAAGTCGAATGCGACGACGACGTCGACGACGACGTCGACGACGGCAACAACAGAAACAAGTTAGTCGCTAATACACACACACACACACACACACACTTACATATACACGTGCACTGCACACACAATGAAATGCAGACACATTTTTATTAGACGAAAAACTTTGAAAAAGCGCGCCGGCAAAATGCAGTGCAAAAAAATATTTACAGTAAAGCGCGCACTCACACACACACACAGAAAGACGCAGCTCTCTGAGATCACTTGCAGTTGCAGTCAGCACACTACTGCAGTTGCCGCTCTCACTCTCGCTCTCACATACACAGCCACACAATTATGCGAGCTTTTTGAGCGGCCATTGCATGGAATGAGAGTAAAAGGAATTGAGTTCATGTATTTGTGAGCGTTGTATGCAGCGCTCTTACATGCGCTCTCTTCTCTTAACGTGCTGCTGTGTTTGCTGCATTGTCAAATAAAAAGTGCAAATACCGTACGATTTGTTTTTGTTGTCGCTGCCGCTGCCGCTGCTGCTGCTGCCGATGTCGATGCTCCAACAGAGGTAGCGGTACAATTTTACTTTTCATTGTGAAATGATTTAAAAAATAAAAGTTATTATGGATGAGGTAATTTCTGAATGTGAGTCTGCATTTAATATGTATGAGTTGGATTACTTAGATTGGCCATACATAATTAAAAGTTCAATATGTGAACCTTCAACCTGGATTGTGGAACCTCCAGTTAAAACCATTTCGGGTTCACTGCTCACATTCAAGGCACTAAGCCAGGTCTTAATGGCTCCACTTCTGTCAGCCAACGAAATTAAATTTCAATAACGCGATAACTTCTTCAACCAAAAAACAAAATAAAGTCAAAAGCAGCAGCAACAACTTCAATTGAAATTCGTGCCGTCGCACACTGGGGTGAGAGACCCCAAAAACGACGATTAATTCAAAATACAAATTTTGGAGTTGCGGAATCAAATTAATATGTGGTCAAAGAAGATAAAATTCTGCATTATGGAGTGAGCTAATTATGGCTCTATGTCTAATAGAAACCCTGTAATGTGACGCCAAAGTTGAAACTTTGTGTTTTCGTTTTTTGAAATACGAAAAAATTATATTTTTTGTCACTTTTGATGACGAATTTCACGTAAAAAATTAGCAAAAAAGAATTTTAAAAAAATGGAAACAATAAATTTGAGTCCTTATCAATTTTCCTAAATATTTTTGAATCGAAAATATTTAGTAATTATATGGAAAAAAATTTAAATGAAAAGTACTTGTGAAATTAGAGGTATTTTTATCTTTAGATAGGCAAAAGTTGCTTCAAACGTAACCAAACGTAACCATTCTTTCTTTATTAAATTTGTAACATATCTGTCTAAGTGCCCTCCAAGGGGTTTTGCGCCCCGTTCTGCCCCAAGAGAGTTATTTGAATTCAAAGTTGCGCGGAAAATCACAAAACAGAGTTACTTTTTCATTTTTAAGTGGTCAGCTGTTTCGGTCAGCTGTTTATGTCAGCTGTTTTAGTCAGATGTAAACTGTCTGTCAATTGCAATTAACAAGACAAAGTAAGAGATCAACTTTAAGCTCAGCTTTAAATTTTAAATTTATTTTATTAATAAATGGAAAGCGAAATAAAGCATATATATTAGTGCACTCTTATAAACAGTGAACGTCTAGTTGTGATCCACGTCATTAGATAAAATATATATGTCTTTTAAATTTGTAATAAATAGTATGCTTTTAACTGTGTTTCTCGTCTTTAGCAAGGGTGTTTCAACATATGCTACAAAAGATTTTAGCTGACCTATATCATTGCATTTTTACGAACACTATTTTATATCTTGCAAATTCAAAGAAGAAGAAAGCGAAAATTATATCGAGTCCGATTTATGTGTATATTATTTAAAATTTTTTTATTTATAATTTTTGTTATCATTAATAAACTTTGAATTATATATTATATGGCCCGTTTTTTATTTCAAAAATAAAAATTTTCATGCATTTTTAGTACGTTTTTTCTATGGAAGATATAATATATAGTCAACCGATTCGTATTATTCTTCATGAATATAGTCTACATGGGTATATAATAGAAAAGGGAAATTTTCAGTGTTGAAAATTATGAAATTGCTATTTTTGCTGTGAAAAAAACCGAATATTAGAAAAATTGTCTAAAAAAAAAATTAAAAAAAATTAAAAAAAAAAATATACTCTACGGAATACTCAAAAGTTAATGATTTGTACTTTTATTGATCTAATACAAAATAAAAAATTATAACATGGTCAAATTTTTGGGCGGTTGAATTAATCGTCGTTTTTGGGGTCTCTCACCCCAGTGTGCGTCGATCGCATGGAAGGTCGTTGCATTAAAAGAGTTTAATGACCAAGGAAACTCTGCCGAAATATGAAACAAAAGCTTCAATCCAACAACAATGACGCTGCGTAAGCTGCAGCAGCAACAACAACAACTGTGACAACAAGAACAACAATAACAATTCGCTCAATGCGCCCACAACTTACGAATCGCGCTCGCACTCCTTTCATGGCAACAACAACAACACTTGGGAAAGGTCAACGAACAACATTGCCTCCGTCGGTCAAAAGCAGAGTTCACACGTACAGATACACTCTCAAGCTCACACACACACGCATACAAATGCATTTGCAAAGAGCAACAAAATCCAACGGCAACGGCTGGCAAAATTTTTGTTTTGCTTTTGCTTTCGCGTTGAGTGAAGTGAAATGAGTGCAAAGTGGAGTGAAGTGGAGTGAAGTGAGTGGTGTGGAGTGGAGTGAATGGAGTGACTCTGTGAGCCGCAGTTACAGCCTTGTGCAGATTGAAATTGCCTTTTGGCAATGATTCACACACACACAAACACTTCGCTGACTAATTAATAAATTATTAATTGTTACTCACATTGAGCTATTTTCAGAGCAAGGGGCAGGGCGAACATTGCGCCGCTTACGCTTACGTCTACGCCTACGTCAACCTCAGCTGCCGTCGCAGTCGCTGTCGCAGTCGCTGCGTAGTCGGATTCATTCACTTTTGTTAGCTTAAATAAAAGCGTTGCTGCTGCTGCTGCTGCTGCTGCTGCTGCTGCTGCTGCAGCTGTGTTGCCGTCGTCGTCGTCGTCGTCGTTGCGTCGCGAGATCAACGCACTTTGCGTGTTGATCCCACGAAACAATTTGCCGTTTAATGCACCCCAAAAAGCAAAATAAAACAAAACACAAACGTAAAACAAAAACAAATGTGCAGCGAACTGCAATGACTCAATCACAAGCGAATTTTGTGAGCGCTTTTTTGAGCGCATCGGTTGAGTGCAAATTGTGCATTTTGTATTGTACATTTCGATTTGCATGCTCAGTTTTCACTTTTTAAATACAAATCTATGGACATGCTTACATACATAATACACAATACACACACATGCACATGCATGCACTTACACACACATAAATAAAATACAATTGCAATTACACTTGCGCTGCGTCGGCGTCGGCGTCAGCGTCGACGTCGGCGCCGATTGCAACTGCAGTCCAAGCAACTTTTCTCATTGCAAGCAATAAAAAAATAAATATCAAAATAAATATAAAATATGGCAGCCAACGAAAGTTGCATGCAAAGACATTGAAAAAATTCGTTGCCGAAAAACCCAAAAAAGAAAGAAAAAAAAGTGAGCAACAACGAAAATGATACAACATGGATAAAAGCAAAAACACACACACACAGAAATTCCTGCCGGGTCTGCACAACTGCACAAGACCCAGTGCAGCGGGACGAGACTGTGGAGCGCGACAGACGCCCCGGATACAAATACAATGCACTTGGCCATTGGCCACTGGCCACTGGACGGGCCAAAAGCTTGAGCTGGAATTGAAGCTGGAGCTGGAGCTGAAGCTGGTGGTACTAAACTTGTTTGAAAGTTGCAACTGTCGATGAAGCAACTGCTGGCAGCAGACGCCGCAACAACATTTGCAATTTTTTGGTTAAACTTGAAAATTATATTTATTTAACATGAGAAAGCAATTTGAAAAAATTGCATAAAAATATACATATGTATGTATGTATATAATAAATAATCTGCGGAAATGCCAAAACCAAAAATAATTGAAAAGTGGAATTATATGAATTTACTTGAATATAATAATATAATAAAATGCCTTGAAAACTTTCAAAAATAGTCAAAACAAAAAAAATAGTATTAAAATGGTACAAAATTGTTATTTTATTTTAAATGTTAAATTAACAACATATACAGTCGAACTTCCCTAACTCGAACTTCCCTAACTCGAAGTTTCTCTAACTCGAACAAAATCGAGTGGCAATACTAGGCAAATTTCATACAATTCTACTTCCCTAACTCGAAGTCTCCCTAACTCGAACTTTTTTCGTTGAAATTGGTGATTCGAGTTAGGGAAGTTCCACTGTATATAAGAAAATCAAATTTAAAATTGTAGAATATTGCATACCTTTAAATATTTATTTAAAAGATACAAATTTTAAAATAAATAAAACTACTAAACATAATTTGTTTATTTTTCAAAATTTTCGATTAGTTACGTCAATTAAAAATGTAAGTTTAATTATAACAACCATTTAAAGTTTAAAATAATTATTTATTGATAGTAAAAATAATTTAAGCTGAAATTTATCTTGATTTTATTTTTTAAATCAATTTATAACAACAATATAAATTTTAAAATAATTTTTTATTGATAATAAAAATAGCTTGAACTTAAACTTATCTTAATTATTTATTGTTCAAATAAAATACATATAGTATGCTTTCAAAAAATTGATTCTCAGAAAGGTTACTGAAGAAATCAAGCATTCTTTTCATACTATTACTCAGGGGAGATTACCTAGAGTTTATCGATCTCTAAGCGAAAGTAAGAGACACCTTAATATCACTGAAAGTCCAAGATTTTGGATAACAATTAAAATGCAAATGCAAATTGAAATGGCCACTTCGATAGAGAATTTATTACTCGGATAGGGCATTGAAATCAAATGCCAAAAATATATTTTTGTATGGCCACGAAAAAAGCGAAAGAAAAACAGACGAAATAAAAGCGAATGCAGATGCAGATGCAGCAGGACATAAAGCAACGAAATTTCACATTGAATGCAGCGCCGCAAACGCAAACGCAAATAAACATCATCAGCAGCAGCAACAACAACAGCAACGGGCAAAACAAACATTTGAAGATGCCCCGCGCCATGGACACACAGCCATAAAACTGGCCGAGCCGCAAGCCTCAAGCCCCAACCATGCCCATGCCCAACATGCCAGGCAACATTAGAAAACTGCAACAACAGCAGCAGAGACAGCAGCAGAGGCAGCAGCAGCAGCAACAACAACAAATACTGTAACTGCAGCAAACTAACGAACGAAGCAAATGAACGAACGCCGTCGACGCCTCGGTTGCAGTCGCAGTTGCCGTCGCCGTCGACGTCGAGTGTATGCATCAAAAAACAGACAGTAAATCTGATTGTTTGGGGTAATTGAACTTTCTTAAGAAATTGCGACATGTACACTTTGAAAAGCTCTGGATTTGCGAGCAGCAGCGTCAGCAGCAACAGTCGAGACAGCGCCGCAGCAGCAGCAGCAGCAGCACCAGCAGTAGTAGCAGTAGCAGCAGCGACGGCGGCGGCTGGCAGAGGCAGCAGCACACAAATGTACGCCAATGACCGAGTTCGGGTGAAAGACCTTCGATAACCATCATCATCATCATTCGCAGAGCAGCAACGGCAACATCATTAGCGAGCCCGAGTCGTCCGCAACGTAGTCATTGCACTAGCTGCCAGCCAGCCAACAACAGCAAAACAAAAACAAAGCAACACACAGAGAGATAGAGAGAGAGCAAGTGAGAGAGGCAATTGAGAGAGAGAGTACGCCGCGTTGTCATATACTCGTAAGAGCAAATGTGCCAAAGAGTTGCAGCAGTGCAAATTCATTGAACTAAATTTAGCAGTGTGTGTGTGTGCCTGTGTGAGTGTACGACTGCGAGTATACTAAAAGAGAGCAGCACGCGATGCAGCTATCGCTCTCGTTATCGTTCTCCCATCGAACAAATACAAGCACAAGCACACAAACAAATACTAAAACAAAAGCGCGGGAGTTGTTGCTCTTGCTATACGGCTTTTTTCTATTGCTATTGCATTTTTGCATGTGCATTTGATGTTAGTTTTTATTGTTATTGCATTTTGCAATTTCGAGGTGCATGGCAAGACCTCAACTAAGGCTAAACTGGTGCTGTTGTTGTTGTTGTTGTTGTTGTTTTTCTGTTGTCGTCGCATTTGTGTGTGCGATAATAGTTTGCTACAGGCGCTGCCGCATTTGGGGGCTATTGAGATAGGCGCGCGATTTGATCAATGCAGCTAAAACTATGGAAGCCTTGGGACGGCATTAAGTTTGGCGCGTGTTACAGTTTGACAAACATGCTGCTCAAACTGTAAGCGGCATTTTACAGTTCTACACAGAGATTTTTGTCGTTGCGCATACGACGCGTTGTACACGCTATTGTTATTATTGATTTCATATTGTTATTATTTTTAGATCGCTAGCTCAGCAATTTTAATCATGTTCTGTGGATAAATATATTTGCTGAAATTAACAGAATTTATATGAATGTATCAGCCAGTCAGAGAGGGAGACAGCGAGTGAGAGCGAATAAGAGCGAGAGAGGATACGTAATTTCGGGCATGAGTTAAAGTGAATGTACTTGTGGCTCAGTTGGCCGCGTCAATGCACGCTGACGTCGCTGCAGCGGCAAAAGCAATGACACTGATCCTGGCGTTGACCTCTGACGGCGCAGGGCCGTTGTCGGCAACATCGAAAAAAACAACAACAACAAGAAATAAACGACCACAAATTTCAGTTTCATTTTCGATGCTTGATTCTACGTCGTCGGCTTAGGTAGCCTCCATGTTCAAGTTGCTGTTAATTATTATGCTTGAAGCTTTTTGGGCAAGGTCATTAAACACATACTCACACATTCACACACACAAACACAAGCATAATAATAAATAAGAAGAGAAAAACGCTGCTGCTTCTACTACTTCTGCTGCTGAAGCGGCGGCAACTTCTGTTTAGCCTGCCCAGCCACTTCTACTTTACGTTTCTTTATACTTTATATTTTGTAGTTCGGTTCGTTCATTCGGTCTTAATCAAGGTGAGTAACCTTGGCCTTATTTTCGAGCAGCGCACTCTTTGCCATGCGTCTGTATGTGTGTGTGAGTGTGTGTGCTTTGTGTCTCACGCATTGCCAAAAAAACCAAAAAAAAAAAAGCTAGCCACGGCGCTCACCAAAAGCGTCGCTCACGAAGGCACACAGGGAGTACGAATACGAGAGAGAGGCGAAGAGAGGAAGAGGGCGAGAGCCAATTGTTGCTGCTGGCATTGTGGAAGGTCATGATTTTTTCGGCTGCTTGCGTGCCTGTGTGTGTGTGTGTGTGTGTGTGTTAATATTCGTGAGTGACTTTACTTGACTTGCTGGCATTTGCTTTTGGTTTTTGCCGAATCTAAAGCTCAATCTAAATGTGAATGTGAATTTGATTTCCTTGCTTCAAAACTTTATAAGCTTGCTTCGTCATTGTCACTGAATTCTAAAAGAATTAAGTCGGTGTATTTGTAAAATCACAAAAGTAAGTCAAGGGCTGCTGTAAAGGGTATTTGATAGTCGACTATTAATTGAAACACATGACAATTAATTCAATATCTGCGCAGAGAGAAGCACGTGCTAAGCAACTTGTTGCCCTTTTTTTTAGGCCTATGAATGTAAGTACATAAATGTATGAAGATACACGGTATGTATGTGTGTGATCTTTTTGTATCTCAAGCATGCATAATCAAGAGCCGAGCGTAGACACGCTCACGGCATGCACTTGGCCTTGGCAAGTGCCGCTTCGTGGTCACCTTGAACCTCAATGTGCCGAATGTTGTGCGCTGTGTCTTGTGGGGGCAGCAAAAATAATAATGAAACCATAACAGAAACCGAAACAGAAACTGATCTGAGACTGAAACTGAGTTTTGCGTTGAGTTGGCAGTATGTGCTTTTGCTGTGATTTCGTTCGTTGTTATGTTGAACTTGCCGCAAGCAACAAACAATGCAAATGCTACCCAAAAAGTAAAAAAAACAATAACAGAACCTAGAAACCAGCCAGAAAATTAGCGGTCGCAGACCTACAAAAACAAAACGTGACTTAAGGCTAAACAAATACTACAACTTTAACTTTTTATGCGTCTGTGACGAGTTTTAATTTTCAAAAACACAAAAAATACATGCATATATAATTTTGTTTAGAACTAGTTTTTCGTCTACGCTACACACGATACATCTGCCCCGGGGGGTCTGAAGAACCCCAAGGTCGCAAGCTTCTAAACCTACCTACCAAAAATATATAGAGAAATACAAGTGTATGTATGCTTAAAATCCATTTGTTTGAGGCATACAC
>JBAMBJ010001875.1:0-35841 GCA_037043495.1 Drosophila recens | reverse complement strand
GAAATTTTGGTATCAATAGAACGGGATTTAAGTGAATAAAAGATTAATATAAGAAAACCGCATCAAAACATCTTTATTATACGCAAATTTTACAAATTTATGCTGTATGAGGACATTAGTGGTTCACTGTACATTCTTATAAATTTTTGAGTTGATTTTTAATTGCACTTTGCTTTTGTTTTGTTTGCAGCAAACGCACCAAAAAAAGCAAGAAACAAAAACAAAAGACTTTGGTTGACATCCACACACACAGACAGATAGACATACTGATAGACAGACAGCTAGACAGACAGACACATTGCTGATTGATTGATTGATTTGCTGCCATGTGCCGCCAATGCCGCTAAGCCAAGCCAAGCCGAAATCTAACCAAGAAGATGCGATTGCTGCTGCTTGCCTGTGCGCTGAGCGTTTGCCTGTCGCTAACCGCCGCCTGCTCATCGCGTGCCATGAACAAGCCTCGCCCCGAGGCGCCGCCAACACCGCCGCCGGATAATGTGATTGCCTTGACGACGACGACGACGCCCTCACGTCCGAACATCTCGTTTCCGATCTTCGAATGCCCGCCGACATATGCCGCCTGGTATTGCCTCAACGATGCCACCTGCTTCAGCGTGGAGATCCACAACGAGGTGCTCTACAATTGCGAGTGCGCCATTGGATTTATGGGACCGCGGTGCGAGTACAAGGAGATCGATGGCTCCTATTTGCCGACACGGAATCGTGTCATGCTGGAGAAGGCGAGCATTGTCAGTGGCGCCACGCTGGCCGTCATCTTTATGGTCATGTTCTGTGTCGTCCTGTACCTGCGACACGAGAAACAGGCCAAGCAGAAGCTGCACGATGGCACCGATGTGGCTGATCTGGGATTCGAGAATGCCGGCATCGATGAGGTGGACGGACTGAAGCCGTTGCGCATAGCGCGACGTCCGTTTGGACCGCATCATAGTCGCATCTTAACCCTGGAGCAGGCCTATCTGCAGTCAAGTCACGAGAGAGCAAGGCATTGAACTACATACTAACTACAATTGCAGCGAATGTCCTTGAGCTCATCCTTTTAACCTGTTTCTGTTTCGGTTTTTAACTGTTTCTGTTTCTGTTTATGATTTGTAACTTTGGTAACTTTTTAACCAACACGATATAGTATTAAGCTATAGTATTATTAACTGAACGCTGAAAATAACGACGCAATGCAATTTTGGCAGCTAGCCGCCCATTTGAAACTAATTTAATAATTATTTAATTTAAATATACACACAATATTATATTTGATGTTTGATGACGCCGCGTTAACAATTAACGTTACAAATAAAAAGCGAGAAACAAATGATCAACTAAAGACAAATCTGACTTTTATACAACTCAGATGAACTTCTCGTTTTTAGCTTCACTTGGCAGTTGACAACTTTAATTATATTATTATTATTATTATAAATATTTGTTTGTTATTCTTTTGCAGTGATGCCGCACAACAATCAACAGCCCACAGGGAATGGGAATGGCAATGGGGATGATCCGCTGGGTCCGCCCAAGGCAGATTTTAGCGCACCGCCGCCCTACGAGCCGGACGCACTGGGTCATGGTGGCCAGCAGGCATTATCCACTCAGCTGCCCTCGCTGGCGCTGACCACACACGCCGCGGACGCGGGACAGATGTCGCAGAGCGAGCTGGCGTTGCCGCAGGAGCTGCACGGCAAGTTGCCCACCTACGAGGAGGTGCAAATGGAGAAATCGTTGAACGGAGAACTGCCGCCCGCATTTCTGACATTGCCATCGACGCAACAGTTGCCGCCGCCGCCAAATCCGTTGCTGCCACTGCCGCCGAATCCGCTGCGCGATGGTCCCGGCGGAGTGCGTTCAGGTCAGCCGGCGCTAACGTTTATTGCCATCGATGCCAGCGATCCGGAGAACAGTCTGTCCACGACAGACAACTTGCTCGGCACGGACATCATGTTCATAACCGCTTTCATGGTCGCATTTCTGTTCAACTGGATTGGCTTTCTGATGCTCACCTGTTTCTGTCACACGATTGCCGCACGCTACGGAGCCCTCTCCGGATTTGGTCTGTCGCTGGCCAAGTGGACGTTGATTGTGAAGCACTCGACGGATCTGGCATCGCACGAGAACTCCTGGCTCTGGTGGCTAATCTGCGCCTTTGGCTTTCTAATTGCCATACGTGCGCTCATCCAGTATGTGAGCATTAAACGCTCCTGGCGCCTGTTGTCCGCCTCGGCCCAGGAGCGGCTGCTCTTCTTCTACTAGGTGCGGGCGCCGTCGCCGTCGCCATCAACGTCGTCGGGCTATGTAAATACGTTAAGTGTGCGAGTTGTTTGAATCGATGACGACGACGACGCAACGGCGGCGATTGCGTTTCCCCCTCCCCATCATTTCCTTTGATCCCAAAAAAGAGAAATTTATTGCAAACTTACTATTGGTTAGTGTTTCTGTAGTTACTATGTTAATTAGCGCAAGTTAAATCCACAAATCAGTTGAAAATCAAAGCTAGCATAATAATAATGTTGTTTATGTAATTGTCAAGCATATCAACAAAAGAAAACAAAACAAAATGAGACGCGCACAGATTAGTGAATGTCGCAACATGGACACCACTTGTGGTGGATCCTGTTTCGCTGCACCTTTGGGCTGTTTTTGGGCCATCCAATTGATGTCTGTATTGTATACATATGTACTTGTATTTGTAATTGTGTGTGTATTAGCTTCTACTATTTTATTTCCACTTATAGAAACAAAAAGACACACAACACCTAGAGAAGAATATGCCACCATATTTTTTATTGCATCTACTTTTAAAATAAAGTGGTACTTAAACAGTTACACAAAGGCCAGCGGTAATTTTGCTAGATAAATACACAACTATTATTATAATTACGAGTATTGCTAAATATAACGTTTATGATTAATATGTTTAATCCCTTTGTATGTAAAATTGAAATATGCATTGCAAGGGCGCATAGCTAAAATATGCGTCAGTTTTATGCAAATAAATAAAAATAAACAAAATCAACATTCCTTGTTTGTATGTTATACACAAAATTTGAATAAAGGCGCGCATATTCTTGATAAGTACCTGTTATCGATTACTCCGCGCTGTTAATCGAAAAAGTTGTATAGTGTGGCAGCCTTTATCAAAAAATTAATCATATTAAAAAAAGGCTATCGTTCTTTTCTCTGGGTACGGGGCTGGTAAACTGAATTAAAAAGCCAAACTTATTAATAAACTCGGCAAAAATATAAAATATAAAATTCATGTAAAATTGTAGCTCAAAAATACAAAAATATATCAAAGGATGCTTCTCAAAATATATCTTAAGTGCTGCCACCGTTTTTTAGAAACCAGGGCTGCTACACATCGAACTATTGAGCGAACGAACTAAGCAACTGAACTACTAAACTGCTCGTTCTAGTGATGTAAATTTGAGTGGAAACATCGATGTCGATGCTCATCGATGTTTTCAAAATGAAACATCGATGTTGGTTGATACATCGGGTCGAAACATCGATTCAGCGATGTATGTCTAATGTTTAAAAACCATACCTTTTGAAGAAAAACAATAGAATTTCTTAGTTTAATAAAGCTCATTTTCTCTTAAAAACGTATGCATTCAATTGTGTTTAAAAGTTTCAAACAGTTTTTATCTTGAATGTATAAACACAAACTACAAGAAGGCTTTTTGATGAGAACTTTGAAAAAACATACGTAAGCCTTCTTGTAGCTATAGTGTATCTGACCAATTTGAATACATTTTTTCACTAAGGCATTTTAAGCACTGCTCAAATTACTATAAACTCACTGCTAGAGAGGCGAAAAAAACGTATTGAAAGTGCGGCAGCCGATGTTTTGCAAAACATCGATGCATCGCCATGCAACATCGATAAATCGGCATCAACAAAAACATCGGAAAACATCGAGAAACATCGCTGAAAAAACATCGATGCTCGATGCATCGATGTTTTTTTACATCACTAGCTCGTTCACTTTGGTGAATAGTTCAATCGAACTTAGTCCGAACGATACGATACAACTCTAGTTCATATTGAAAGCTGTCTCGTTCGTGTGTGAAAAATATATTTTCACAACAGCAGCCATCTTTAATTAATTAATAATTTAGTACAAAAACGTGTGAAATAATTAAGTAAATCAATATATTGCAACGCGAAGCAAACCTGCAGCAGCTTCGATAACGTAAGTGTACACTGTACAGTATAATTTCTGTAGTTTTTCCTTTGCTATGAAAATGTTCTATGGTGTGTGTGTATCTGTTGTAGGATTTTTTTTCTCAATCGCCGGAGCCCGACAGCCTGCAATATAATTATTGATTTTCATTGGTGGTGTTCGGTGCTCAGCGAAAAATCTATAGTTTCCTACAACTTTAATTTTCCTCAACTTTAACATTTAATATTCTTATGCAATATGTGCGCAGTTGCAAAAGTACAGTAGCTGTACTTATTATTTGTTAGTTGCAAGTAATTACAAATGCATTAAAGCTAATTATAAATAGTCTGTGGTGACAGAGAAAGAATTGGTAATATTGTTGCTTGTCTAAATTCATGTTAGTTTGTGCCTAAAATACAAAGAATCTTTTTTTTTCGTTTCGCCGGCTTCTGACTCAGCGCTTGGTGGTGTCTCAGTACTAATACACATACACACGCACACATGCCCGGATTGCCGAGCCGCCATCTTATTTTTTCTAGATAGACATTCACCTTCTGTCATCTCTTTTCTCGCCACTTTTTCTTTAGCCGGTTTCAATTTTTGAAGTGTCGACTGTTTTAATAAAACCAGTTCTGTTCTCTGTAAACTGTGTTCCAATTTCATTCTGCAAAGAATTGAACAGGTAACATCATACATATATACATACATATGCATTTGTATACATACACGTACATACGTGTATCTTTTCATGCATGTTTTCATGTTTTCACTGTGAATGGGACGCGTTTTATGTACTACCCTCATTTGTGATGATGCTATGTTTTGTATGTATGCACATACGCATGTGTATCTGTATCTGTGTATCCTTAAGATACATACACATTGCGGATGCATGTAAACAAATCGAAAGAGTCGAATTAATCAACTTAGATTTTAAGTGATTAATTCTGCTTTAGTTTTATTTCCTTTTCATTCATTAATAAATACTAATAACTAACTCTTATAACTCATCATACTAACTGCACTAATCACAACATTTATAAATTGTTTTCATGCTTTTATGTTTTGTGCTGTTATTTTATTTTTCAGCGCGAGGCAGCTTTTAATTTTCATTGCATTTCGCTTCATAAACGTACGCTTTGTAAATCCACACACACCCTTACACACCTGCACACCACCGTCCATTCAGACTTTTTCCAACTTCCAACAATCCCACAAATCCTATCAAAATTATGAACAGGTATGCCGAGTGTTTTAGATAATTATGATGTTCTGTCATGACCAGTAACAAAATAAAATACTCGTATTTAATCGATGGCAATTTAAATTTATATTTTTATTGTTACAGTGTAAAGATCAACGGTAATCCGCAACAGCATTTGGGTAACGGCAACAACGTAAAGGGCAACATGGCATTCCGTGGTAACCAGAATCGTAATCGCAACTTTGGCGGTGGCAACCAATACGGTGGCCCAATGGGCTCCAATCGCATGGGCGGCGGCGGCGGTGGCGGCATGAACATGTCACCCTGGGAGTCGCAGAATCCCGGCGGTGGTCAGTTTGGCAACAATATGCGCCAAGGTGGCGGTCAGATGAACGCCCAGGCCATCAGTTTGGCCAACAATTTGCTGAACAATCTGTTCAGAAACCAGAATCCACCATCTCTGTTGGATCTGCCACGGGGTGGCATGGGAAATCGTAATCAACGCGGCGGACCGGTATGTATATTGAATTTCAGTTGCAACAGCTGAATTCCTCTTTATTTTGATTCTTTTCTCTTCTCCGGTGGATTGAGTGCTGCAGAGTTTAACATCGTTTTAGATTTGACTTTATTTGACAAATTTCTTGTGCTTTCGAGCATATATAAATTAAATATGAAATGGTTAATGTTTCGAACATTTCCTTATCCTAATCCTTATCTGCTACGATTCCAAGACGTTAAGTTATGATGTATTTACATGAATTCCCGAATAAAACTCTTGTCCGGCTAATAATTATGTTCAATTTAATTAAAAATGAGTTGAATTTTAAGAAACTGGCGACTCGCCTGTCCCACTTGTTTACTTTACCTTCAAAACGATTCTCAAAAAATCAAATATAGAATAAAGTTAAACCTAAATAAACGATGAACTTCACATTTGTGTAAGTCCAAACTCCTGCACATTTTCTCCACTGAAGAACTAAAAAAAAAGTCTTTTTGTTATATATTTTGTTATCAAGACACAAACTTTGGTTAGCTCTGTTACTTAAGCATAGTTGTTGTATATTTTAAAAGAAAAACAAAATGCGCATAGTTTGTAGTAAATTACTAAAAACAATTCAACAAATTTGCGACAAAGAGAACCCTGCTGAATATTGTATATAATGATTGTACAATATGGAAATTGTGTATGAAGGAGGAGGAGAAGGATTTCGATATAAAGCATTTATTCCATTTTAAATGCAAATTTTTGTTTCTTTAGCTCGAAAAATTGCACAATTTGTTGAATTAAATTGTTTGTACCACAAAATATAAGTACCGCCAACAAATGTTCCATTTAAAGATGAAAAGAGTATGATGACGATAAAATGATAAGATAATTTTTAAAAAGTAATTTATTCATATTTTTCGTATTAGATGTATTTAGGCATTTAATTAACTTTTAAAATAATTTACAAAACCAAACAAAACAGCAACAAAACCAAATATCAAAAAAATCTTTTGGATTTTTACAAATTCACAAATTTTCTAATTTACCAATATTTATTTTTATTCTCTTCTACACGAAAACAATAATATTCGATGCTTGTTTGAACCAAACCAAACAATCTCAAAAACGCAAATCGAATCGAATAAAAAACGCATTTCGAATGCATCCGTTGTGCCTATACATCATATATATTTTATATATCCAAATATATATCAAATGCTGATGTCTCCGACACGTTGTCGTCACTGCGTGCATTCATGTGCTTGTTGTTGTTGCTGGGCAATGTTGCTGCTGCTGCTGTTGTTGTTGCTGTTGCTGTTGTTGCTCTGGTGTCTGCCATCGTTGATATGACGTTGACAAATGCGTCACAACAATATTTTTCTGTTGCTTGTGTTGTCTTCTGGGACAATGTTTATGCAAATTATCATTTGTTGTTTTATTATTTATGTTTAAAATTGCATAAACCGATCAACAAACAATCAAAAATAACAATTAAAATAATAACATATTCTCAATAAAATCATTTATGAAAACATTGCAATTTTGCGGCACTTGCAACACGCAAAAAAACAAACAAACAAACAAAAAAATATGCAACGCAACACACAAATTGCATAAAACGCAAATGAAACGCACAATAAAAATGTACAAAATGTAAACGATGCGATGTCACTTCCAATGCGACGCCACCGATTGATTGCTTGATTGATTGAACTCTTCTAATCTGCTCTGCTCTGAAACTGATAACCGATCCGATCTGGTACTGGTACTGATTGATGGTGCAACTGCAACTGCAACTTGCAATTACCAATAACAAAACAAATATAAATGCAAAAACAAACAAACAAAATCAAACAATATACATCGCCACTCTTCTTCAACGTTCCTGCTCTGACCGAACTCACTCGAAATCGATATCGATAACCTAATTTGGTTTCCATGCCCGCCTGTCTGTGTTGAATCACAATGTCCAAACACCTCAAAATGCCACGCCACGCCACGCGCCGCCACGCCAACGACTTCAACAACAAAAAACATCCCCGTCGACTGATTGCGCGACCGTCCCGCCGATTTGACCAATACATCTGCTTATATAACTTTATATATATCTTATATCTATAATTCTTCTATATATTTTTGTGTATCTTTAAAACGAATTTTTAACTTCCATCCACCCCAAACAATTAAATGGAAACTTATTCCAAATCAACCAAAACATTGTAAATGGTTATTGCCATATATCTCAAATTCGTTTGCTATTATTATATTTATAACAATGACAATGACAACGATTTGTAATTGTAAATTCTTTAACGATTGATTATTTAATTGTACCACATATCGATATATTAATATCGATCGCACGATCTCTATTCCATGTATTCCATGCATTTCCATTTATTACGAATTTACAAATGATCGCAAAACAACGAATTTATGTTTAAAATATTATCACTATCTATCTAAAATACCTACGAAATTATCCTACCAACTACTTGAATGTATTGTATAAAAAAATATGTATGTGTTAAAACAAACATAAATTATAAAGATGGTCAATCGCGGTGGCGGTGCCGGCAATCGTCTCAATAATCGTCGTGGCCAAGGAGGTTTCCAAAATCGTGGCGTTACTGGTGGTCCCAAGCCCCCTCAAAAGCAGGGCGCCGGCGGCATTCGTAAGCAGAATGCTTTTGATCGTGCCAAGAAACTTTTGGCTAAAAATGCCAACACTAATAAAAAGAAGGAAATTACTCCTGGCGAAAAGAAAATTGAGAGGTAAGAGTACAACTACAACTACTATAAAAAACAAACAAAAAAAATTACAATTCCAATACAACATTTACCAAAACCAACAGCGAAAGATTGCCTTATTTGCAATTTTTCTTCCCACCAAAAAAATCTACAAATAATTTTATATCAATGCATCAATTTTTCTGAACAAATCAAAAACAATGCAAATAATTTTAAGTACTTGATTTCCAATTTTTCTAATGCATTTGATAATGATAATAAGTTCTCTTAAAAATAATCACATATTATTTCCGCAAAGGGATGAGTCTTTAGAGTCCTCTTTTTTGAATAGAAGAACCTATAATCATTTATGGTCGTTGGCGTCTGTTAGCGTACCGGGTTGTAATCTGGCATGGATTGATCAACGAAATATTTTCGGATTTATGTTAATTGTTCATACGTACATTTATTTATATTTTGCTTTTGTTTTGTTGTTTAGTGCCTTACATATTTTGAAATCATTTTGAAGTCATGCAAATTGGGGAATTTAGGGATTTCATCTACTGCTTATCGAGAATTAGTAATATTTTTGGAAAATTTGCTGTAATTTTTTGTGTTTAAAATAGTCCGATAGTATACCTAAAATGTCCATATATTTATCCGATATGTATTGTTGTCTAAATTAATCAAAAGATTTAAAAAAGGGGGGTTTTTAATATTTGTTTGTGATGCTTCTCACATCTGTTAATTCTAACCATAATTGTAATATCATTCTTCATTAGTTTAGGCAGATCTTTTAATATATTGTGTGTATCTATTCCTAACTAAAGCATTTCAGCGTGACTTCTATACTTGCCGCTGATATATAGTCAACCACGCTACCAGACGCGCATGCTCCATTTAATTGAGATTGATAACTTATATACTTTCTTATTACTCTTCCCATATCCACACCATGTTCGATAAGTAGCAGCGTGTCCAAGGAATCGCCGTACGCAAGCGTGCCCAATGATATGTTCTACTGTCATCTGTGCAAGAAGCACATGTGGGACGCCAACTCGTTTGAGAATCACATCAAGGGACGCACTCATCTGATGATGCGCGAGGGCATTGAGGAGAGCTACCGCCTCAAGGCGAACATGATCCGTCAGGAGGCCAAGATCGCCGAGCAACTCAAGTCAATTGAGTTTGATCGTCTGAAGCGTATGGGCAAGAGCAAGCAGCGCCAGCTGGATTACTGCACCATGTGCGATCTGAATTTCCATGGACACATTTCGACTCATCGCAAGTCTGAGGGTCACTTGCAGCTGAAGAAGTTCTTGCATCCCAAGTGTGTGGAATGCAACAAGGAGTTTGCCACACGCATCGATTACGACACTCATCTGCTGTCCGCTGATCATCTAAAGAAGGCGGCTGAGAACAACACGAAGGTCGGAGAGCGCAAGCGCCAGACTCTGCCCATCAGCACTGCTGAGGAGGAGACACGCGATCTGCGTCCACCACAGAAGCGCAAGAAGAAGCCCGTCAAGAAGGAGGGTGAGGAAACTACCGATGCTAAGAAGGAGACTGAGGAAGGTGCCGAAGGCGAGGAAGCTGAGGCCGATGAGACCAAGGAGGGCGAGGAGGCTGCTGACGAAACCAAGGAGGGTGAAGATCTCAATGAAAGCCAGGAGGAGGAGGAGGTGGCACTGCCCGTTGATCCCGAGGATTGCATCCTTGACTTTGCCGAGGGCGATGAGATCCCCAGCGAGGTTGACACCCGCCTGCCCAAATACAACTGGCAACGCCCTGTCGGAGGTGCCCTCATTTCGAAGCTGGAGTGCTTTGAATGCGCTGTCTGCAGCAAGTTCTTTGACACTGAGGTCACCGCTGAGATTCACTCGCGCACAGCCACCCATCATCGCAACTTCCTTAAGTTCATCAACGAGAAGTCTAGCGATACCAAGATTGCACAAAAGCGCGCCGCCGCTGCCATTGAGGAGAATGAGCGTAAGAAGCGCAAGGTTGAGGAGTCCGAGGCACCAGCTGCTGAGGGCGCTGCCGAAGAGGCAGCCGAAGGTGCTGAGGGTGAGCTCTACGATCCATCGGAAGCCACTGGCGACGATGAAGACTTTGAGATGAATGAGAATGCCGAGGGCGAAGAGGAAGGTGGCGACGAAGCCGCTGGCGAAGACAATGGCGAGGAGATGGAAGCCCAGGAAGAGGAAGAGGAGGAAGCCGAAGCAGAGGCTGAGCAGGAACCAGAGCCAACTCCAGCTCCAACACCTGCTCCCGTCGCCCAGCCAGCAACACCCGCTAAACCCGAGCCAGCTAAAACTCCAGCCAAGGCTGCTCCAGCCACACCCGCTGCAGCCGCCACTCCCGCCGCAGCGGCCACACCAGCTGCCGCCACTCCAGCAGCAGCTGCAACATCGACTCCTGCTGCGGCTGCTGGCACCCCTGAAGCAGCACCATCGCCAGCCAAGAAGCCCCGCGCTGTCGCTGCTGCTGCTGCAGCCGCTGGTCCCAAGGCAACGCCGCAACGCAATCGCGCGCGTGGTCGCTACAACCGGTACTAGGAGAGGGCAGCAATAACCAGCAATAAGACACAATACACAATACAATCTAAATATATGATTAACCATAACTTAATGTTATGCATACATTATTACTATTAAACAACTTTCCACACACTCTTTCGAGATCCGCAATGCAAGAGATTTATGACGGATACTCCGCAACCCAAACAAAAACACAAAAACAATCTAAAATATTCTCTTCTTAGTGACATTTTCACCTCATTTTGCAAAAACATTTTGTAATGGACACAGGCATGAATCACAGATATTGATAGTTGTCAAGATCTATTTGTCTCCGATTGCAATCATATACAAAGAAATAAATCAATATTAACGAAAAGCATTCAAATTATATTATGATTAAATTTTAAAATAAAAACTTACTTGTACACAAAAATAATTGCTTGACTTTTCAATTTAAATATATATCCTTGGCTTTCTATTTAAATATTTATTAATTCGTATTTTTTTAAGTACATACTTTTAATGATAATTTTAATGATTAATTATTGTACAAGTTCTGTGCATATTTTGAGATTATGTGAACGGCGGGAAGGTGGATTTATTCACGTTTTATGGAGTATGTTGCAGTCCTGATATGGTTATGATTACAGATATAGCTTAACTTTAAATGTGACAGGCAGCTCCTTCAATCGAACTCTTACTGAAGGAATGTGTCCACCATTGAGATACTCGTTTGCCACTGAGGGTTTCCCACAAAAGCCAAACTGTCGTAATACATCCAAGTACATTAGGCACGACCGAAGATGGCCCACAGTCAGTTGAAGTTACCGTCGAGCGTGTTCTGCTCCGTGGTTGTGGTGCGAATGCGGCTCTGATCGCTCTGGGATCGCTGCAGGCGACCACCGCGCCAACCACAACGCCATCGCTTAATGCAGCCGACCAGGGACCAGTTGATGCACTTGGTGCGCGACAGCACGTAAATGTACGGATCCAGGGTGAAATGTATCGCCATCAGCACATCGGCAATCAGGAAGAATACATGCTTCGGCGGCACACGATTCTCCCGTATGGCCAAAGGTATTGCAATCTTTGCAAGAAAATGAAGAAAGAAAATGCATAAGGTTAGATTTAATTCGAATTAACTTTAAAATAAAACAGTGAAATTTTAAAATGTGTATAATATGAAAAAGGAAAAATTTCAAAAGAAACTTGATAAGTCAGCTCAAATTCAAACCTTTACAACTTTGTCCAAACTTAATAGATTTTTTATCGGACTGTCATTTGGATCACAATTTGACTTATTTCATTCTGCATTTAAATTTTATGAATTTCGTTAAATTATTTTTTTTTTCTGGTCAGAATGCGATTTCGATTCAAAAGTTTCTCCGTTTTGTGTTTTTCGAATATTCAATATTTTAAATGTCAAGTTTTGAAGTTTGGACCAGGGACCGTAATCATTATAAGTTATATTATAAAAATTACATTTTAATGATTATATTTTAATTTTTCCTTTTTCTTTAATGTTAATCATTATTTTTGATTAATTTTATAAAACTTAGACAAAATCATTATTTTTGATCAAATAAAATAAAAACAAACATTTTAAACTCAAAAATAATTATTATAAATGAGTTTTATTTTTTTTGCTTAAAATTAAACTCAACAGTAAATTTTACAAATATTATTTTATATCCTTATAAAGGGATGCACCTTTATTTATATTTAAAAAAATAAAAATAATCATTTTTCTGAATCTAATTCTGCATTTAAACTGTAAGTTGTAAGCCCCTACATCCTTTGGGTACTTTTCACTCACCATTTGCGGCATCCAGCAGACGACAAAGGATAAACTAAGGAATGCCATTAGCTTGGCAAACTTGATCTCATCGGGAGATGTGTGCGAGGTCATGGTCACGCTGTTGCTGTGATGGAACTGACGTGGCGGCGGGACATTGTGGCTATTAAACTGGGTAGAGTGCTGGTAGAGCGTTGTGCCGCTGCTGCTCTCCGGATCGATGCTGCGCACGCTCTTCTCCCGGCTGACCAGATTGTACTGCATGTGTCGCTTCGTTGTCCGACTGCGTCCGATGATCCACAGCACGCGGGCCACAAACAAATTGCAGACAACAATCACAACGGTCAATAAACTGCCTGCAGTGGTAAAGAGCAGAATGAGCTGGTTTTGGGAATGAACTTAATAATGCTTACCAAAGACCATAAATAATAGGGAGTAGGATTTATTCATTAGACCAGGTGCATCTCTATATCGTATGCACTTGACTCTGCCCGGATTCGATCTGTCAATGTAGGCGCCAAAGCCAAAAAATGGCAGAAATGTGATAATTAAAGCAACCAAAAGGATGCTTTGGATGGTCTTCTGGATCAGCTCGTAGGTGATGTGCTGCAACCAAAAATTCCAATTTTAATTTTACAGACATTGCATGGAGTTCCTTTGAGCTTACCTTGTGGTAGATAAAGGGACGCGCCAGGGCCATGCAACGCTCGGCAGCCATGACGGCGGCAATGCAGCCGGAGCTGACGCCAAAGAATCGCCACACCACATGCGCCACACAGTCGAGATGCACAATGAATGGCGCCTGCTCCTCCACTTTGAAATTGTACGTGAGCAGACCGGCCGAAAACATGCCCAGCAAACCAACCAGATCATTTGTGGCCAGGCAGCTAAACCGGAAGAGGCAACAAAAAGGATGTGGGATTCAGTCGGGCGTTGTAAATAGCCAAATAAATAAGCTCAGCGGGGAGCGTTGCCTTTTCAGACGTGCTCGGCTGTGAAAAGACCGTGCTCGACTGCTCGACATTTCTCTAGGCCTTTTTTTTGTGGCTCGTAAATAGTGCAATTAAAGTTTTCCACACAATAAATTCGTTTAATGATGTCACATTAATGATTCGCTTAACTTTATCGATTGCCTGCAAATTGCGTCGTATTCGCACAGTTAGTTGGCCAACTTGAGCTGAACAGGAACAAGTTGGTAATAAGCTCTTATTATCGCTGAATACCTCAATATCCGGTACAGTGGTTTCCTCTGTTCTATTTGTGTTTCTGTTAGCCTAGGCATCTGTCACCAAATACTGCTTTAAGGCTGATTGCCAATCAACTAACTCATGTACTTTTATATACATATGAATGTTCATAAGTATGCATATTTATTACCTTATCACTATCTATCATTAACAACATTCGACAGTCTAGTTCCGTATTTTTTTTATTGTTATACAGTTTAGTTTTCATATACGGAATTGAATGCATTTTTTTTTTTTAAGTTAAGTCTAAAATACCTTTTGTGTTTATCACTCGATCCTGATGAAATTTTCTGTTCAGAAATAGGGAATATATAATTAATCTATATTTAAAACTAACAAACTATATCAAAAAAGTAATAATTCATGTTTACATATATTAAGCATTCATATATAAATTATTTGATGATGTATTTATATTTTTTATTTTTAAAATCCATTACAAATCCATTTTAAAAATGATTTAAAGGAGAAATATACCGATAAAAATTATTCTAATATATTATCAACATCTGTATTGAATTCGTGACAATATTTTTAAGTAATATCATCTATTTAGAGCAAACAGACAAACACTTTGTCTGTCTCTGCAAAAGCACAATATTGTTTATTTTTTTTCCAGAACTAAGAGAAATGGAATGTCATTGGAAAATGTCATAGGAAAATCATTTGTCTTAGTTTTGAATAATTGTTTTTAGCATTCAAATGTCTTATGAAATTGGAATGTGTGTACTACACACTGTGTAGTTTACATTTTGGAGAGAGAGCGAGCGACAAAAAAATAAAAACTAAATATCAGGGGATGTTGTTGTTTTAGGTAATTGTTGAACTAAACATTTGACTGTTTGGACGCATAACATCAACAAGGTTTATCCCAGATACTATATACATGTGTATGTTTACAGATACTCGTATCTATTAAGTCGCAAATTATAATTACAAATACAATTTATGGTTGGGGTTGTAAACTTTTTTTGTGTATACAATCTGAAAGCGCAAGATTTTTGCATTAGGGCGATGCGATTGCAATTGACAAGTGAATAAAACATTTGGAGAAGGAAATTAGCTGAATCAATGGACAAAAACAACAGCAACAACAACAAGTAGTAAGTAAATTCGACTCTTGAGGGCATAACAGTACAGTGCTGTCTATAAGTAATGCAACGTCAAGTGCCACACACAGATTCATCAATCAAATTAAGCCAAGATCAAAAGCTCTTTTGTCACTTGAGAGCACACACGCGCCCAACAAGGATAATTTATATGATTGTCTTTTGATTTAATGATGAGTAGATGTGATGTGATGGAATGGGATGTGATGTCAAGTCTTCTCAAATTGCTGTGATACGCAGTTTGCTGATTTGTCGTCAATTGAATTCAATGCGAAAATTGATGCTGGTTTAACTTAATAGGTTCTTACTTGATGATAAATGAAGTAATATGCTCATGTTATCTAAGGCTTAGATACTTGTAGTTGTAGCTAAATACGCACCAAATAGATAAGATATGGGCAATTGAAATTGAATATTATTATCTGTCGTCAATCGATTGATGTTGGCTCAAATGCAAATCAGACCCGCACAATGTCTAGCCAAAGTTGAATAAACCTCAACAACTGCCATGAACTCGCAACACTTGACAAACTATTACTACACACAGATACACACGCACACACACACACATCAATTGCGCATATATTAACTTACCGCAACATGAACGTGTATTTGCTGTTTTTGTTGTGCTTTTTACGCGCCAAAATAATCAGAGCCAAAAAATTGCCCAGCACTCCGAGTCCCATCACAATAAGGCCGCCAATCAATCGACGCCGTTTATCATACAATGGCTCCGGTACACTTAAATTTGTACTGTTATTGGTGGCATTCAACAATTGCTGCACAGGTGTTGTGGCAGCGTATGCCATGGCGATGGTGTTTTCCATCTCGTGCCACAAAAATATCTATTTAATTATCGGTTTTGAAATGGTCAACTGTTTAAAGTCTAGTTGCCACTGGACTAGACTGGAAACTAGTTTCGATCGACTGCTATTTGGACACTTAATCTGATCATTAAGCAGGGATTGGCCACAACAGGTCACAAATATGTTTCAACAGTTACGCACGCGCGATTTAAAGGCAGCACTATTGAGTTTTTTAGCACTACGATGCAACGAATGTCGTCTCCGTGCTTTACGTTTCATGCACCGTCTGCAACGAGTCTTCGATTTAGATTGACGAACCGAAAGTCAACTAAAGCGATGACAACGACAGCGATAACGATTGCGACAGCGACTGCGACAAACGACGACGACAACAGCGCCGGCTGCTCTGCAACTGTCGGCTGCTGTTGTTACTATTAAGCGCAATTCTAGTGGGTGGCAAAGTTCCTTGCCGACGCCGACAGCACAGCGACTGCGACGTCGACAGCAACAGCGACTGCGACTGCGATGCTCAACAGTTGGCACACGACGACTTCGGCACAGTTCGGCAGCGACTCGCGTTGCCGCTGCTGGTGGTCGGTCGGCCTCCCTTAAGCCTCGGCCCTGGTATTCGAAATGCGCAGCTACTGTCGCGACGCGTCGCGTCGTCGTCAACGCTAGCGTCGACTGCGGCAGCAAACGCGTGTGCGGTCGAAATAGTTGGGCAAATTTTTAATATTTGAATACTCTATAAATTTAGCTATAAATAAAACCAAAACAGCTACAACAAAATCCCAGTCACACAGCTGCAGCAATTGATGAATGCTCCCACGCACAAATGATACTGATACTATGCGATAAAGATAATTTCAATCAGCAGACATGTAATGATCTTCAAAAGAGACCTAAAAAGCTTTCGAACTCGTCCGAGTCAGAGCTTTAAGCAGATTAAATGAATAAATAACGAAGGTTTATGCATTTAATGCTTAATAGCTAATAAAATGTTATTAAAAAGTAAATAATAAAATAATGTTTCTTTTCATTATTAATTTTTTGTTATTTTTTTTGTGCTGCCAAGAATTTTGTAACTTTGCAAATGAGCATGCTTTTTCTCTATAAATTTATAAAAACTGAAAACATTTTATTTATTAAAAGAATCACATATTTTATTCTGCAAAAAATCAAACATACCCTTTCCTATTTTTAAACAATTTTTTTTAAGTAAAAAATAGAATAGAATGGGTGGCAGAGTAATTCTTAGTCGTATCAGGTAGTTTAATAAAAGTTCTGTTAGTTACTTGGTGCTCGAAAAATTGAACAATAAAAATGTTTTTGATTTTGTAATATTTTTCGATGAACAGTTCGTGCCGCAGCGGTTTGCAATATGTATAGTACTTATTAAATCATTGGCACATTTATAAGCGCAATAATCAAATCAAATAATGAATAATCATTGCAATGGGCTCGGAGAAATGCTTGAATTCAGATTTCAAAAGACGCGCATACGTATACGTAATGCATTCTAAATGCGATATTATCCGTAAAGCGAAACGGAAGTGAGCACAAAGACGCCGCAGTCAACGTTGACGCTGTCGTCGACTGTAACTGCGACAGCGACTGCGACTGTGGCCCATTTAAGGCAGGAGCGTCGACAACATGGCGTATGCGCAATGTGTGTGTAATTGTTTAAGCCGCTGGAGGCGGAGGCCTACAGCGACACTCAGGATATAAGTCTAACAAATTCATGAGCCTGCGGATGCTGACGTCGCGTCGTCCTGCTGCAGGACATCATGCAGCGGTTTGAGTATTGCCATTGAGAACCACAGGCGACTATTTTTAGCTAATTTGAGAGAGGCGAACAAACAACACAAACCAAAAGGCAAAAACAAACTGTGACTTTGAGTGGGCCCTATGATTTCTGGGAATTTATGTCCCTCGATATCCTTATGCCTGCCTGCTAATTGTGAGGACCAAAATTGGAAACTTTATGCGTCAGACGAGTTGTTTTCTCTTTTTATTTTTGGCTTTGTTTTTTTGGGGCACATAAAAATGGGTTTTTGTCAGCTTGCGTGGCTCCAGCGGTTGACTGACCTCTGACCCCCGCTACACTTACAGTAAACATCAGTTGGTAAAATGAAATTCATAAATAATAACGTATTATTTGCGACGCTATTCATTTATTTGCACCCTAACTAGGTTGGTCCCTAAAGTGCCTGATTAATGATTGCACTACGCCAAACACTTTTCTTCTTGGAATGTTTGAAGCGCAGGATAAGTTAATCAAATAAAAATAAGAAGATTCAAATAAACGCTATAGTTACTTTCAAGTTTATATTACACAGTCTTGTCTATATAAAACCCCGACTATATCAAGTCATGCCAGATAACGCAGATTACTGCTTATATAAAAAGTTTGATAGATTGTCTTGCCTCTGACTCATTTCAAGCAATGCACTTGTGACTTACACAATTACAGGGTGACCAGAAAAAACGGAGACAAACTTTAATATGTCCGTAAGCAAAAGTATGTTACCGGATTTAATTAAATGTTATTTTATCGTATTCTTCATTCTTTTTTGTACTAGTCACAACATTTTTTATCCATTGCTGTTAAATTTTCCTGTGGTTTCAGAATGTCAAGTAAACGTTGTGCAATTTTAGAGCTGTTTCATCAAGAAAAACGTCAAATGTGAATTTGTTCGTTTGCTCGAGGTGCCTAGGTAGACTGTGTCCAAGGCCACCCGCCACTTTAATGAGATTGACCATGAAGGTTATCGTCCGGGAAGAGGAAAAAAAAGCACCGTCAATACTTCTGCCAATCGTCAAATCATTCGAAAGCGGGTGATGCGAAATCCGAGGGTCTCCATGAGGAAAATTGCCCGTGAGACCGGAATGAAACGTGATTCTGTTTGGTAAATGGCGAAGAAGCACCTTGGACTCAAGCCGTACAAGCTCAAAAAATTTCAGATCCTTACGGATGAAAACAAGCGCGTGCGGCTGCAAAGATGCCACCAACTCAAGCGTCGGGCCGCAGGTCAGCGATAGGAGCGCGTCCTTCTCACGGATGAGAAGCTGGTAACCGTCGAGCAGGCTCACAACCACTAAACTGCAGGATCTGGTCCGCCGAACCTTCGGGTACGTCGGCCATTGTCAAACATCGCCAAAATCTGAAGTCCGTTATGGTCTGGGGCGGCATTTGCGCCAGCGGCAAGAAACCCCTGGTTTTCGTGGATCAAGGGGTTAAAAAAAACCAAGAAGTGTACCGCCACGACATTCTCGACGCCGTGGTAATTCCTTGGGCCCAACTGCACTTCGGCGATGCGGACTGGACTTTTCAACAGGACTCTGGCCGGCTCACAAGGCGAAAATGACGCAAGACTGGTGCAAAACCCATTTTCCGGACTTCATCTCGTCTGCTGAATGGCCACCCTACTCGCCGGATCTCAACCCGATGGACTACAGCGTGTGGTCGATATTGGAGGCCAGGACCTGTGCTAAGCCTCACAAAAGTTTGGAGGCGCTGATGCAATCGCTGCTCTTGGAATGGAACCGACTGTCTCCCGAGGACCTGCGGCCCATGGCCTACAATTTTAAATCACGTTTGGACCTGTGCATGGCAGCTGGAGGAGACCATTTCGAAACCGGCTGAGAATCTTACTACTAGTGATCCACTCTATCGTTACTAATTGTTGCTTTGCTAAATTTCTCTCGTTTAGTAAAATTATAGTTAAAAATGTTTGTCTCCGTTATTTCTGGTCACCCTGTATTTGGTCCGCAAACAAGATACAAATTGCAATTTTACCACTTATAAAATAAGCCAGAAGAAGACGCCTTTTTATTTGTATTCTGAAGGCTGTTTACCCTCAATAAAGATGATTTCTAACAAAGAGTATTCGTTATAAACACAGTTTACACCTGCATAAGAAAAGAGTGTCCTATATTCATCTAAAATTTGTATATATAAATAAATAAAAGTCTTGAAATTTCGTCATTATTTCTGTGTCAGTTACATTATGAAATCAGACTTTAAGAGAATTTGACATTGGCCGCGTTCACCAGAACTAATCAATCAGTAATCATGTATTTTGTTTGTTCGATAACAAAGCATCACAATCAGAAAATTTCAGCGTACCATTTTGGTGATGAATTTTCAGTCATCATAATCACAAAATTTCAAATCATGATTGCTAATCACTGCAATTTACCAGAATAATCATGCAAATTTCATCGATTTTCTGTTGTCGATTTGTTCTGGTGAACACGGCCATTCATACATTTTATAAATTGATGATGTTTCATTCAATGCGATAATTTCTTTAACTAAGTATAATTATTCATTCAATACTAATTTGCAGCGCTCTGTAACTAATCATATTTTATTAAGAAATATACAGTGAATTTTATTGTGAGTCAAAAAATACTCATTCCAACTAATCCTAGCTTTGTCTCACTTAATAAATTTAAAGTGCTTTCTGTAAGAGTATTATAGGTTTTTATTACTAGCTCGATAGTGTCAGACTGGCAAATATTTGCAGCCAAAGTCTCGTTAAATAGAGAGATCAATGTCAGTCAAAAGTCAAGAGTGTGTATTAGAAAATATCCGTTCTACTCTATTTAACTAAGCAGACGGATATATAGATAAATTTGGAACAGAATGTTGGATGCCAAGCAAGTCAAAAGAATATGTGTTGTCATTTTAATTCTTCTTCTAATAACAATAAATGATGACTTCATTTTTTATTGTAAAATAAAACAAATACATATTGAGTTTTGACTTTCTGAAGAATTTATAACACCATTAACTGATAGTATATGATTTTAGTTAATCGAGGTAGTCCCAATTGAGTAAATTGTCAACATTCTCTTGGATAAGATATACTTTTTAAATGATGGCACCCGATGGTCTCATAATTCCTATAATTGAGGATCGTCACCATTTGCTTGTAAGTTTGATACTGATTCCAAGAAATGAAACTAGTCTGAGGTTGGGCCATGATGAATCGAATGCCATTCAACGAGAGTTGTTGTTATTTATTCCCATTGCGCTTGCTGTGACGTGAACTGCATATTGCATTTACTATAAACTGCAGCCGGGTGGCAAACGGAAGCTGTGGCAAACAGTCAGGCGCAATCCATTTGGATTGGATTGCATTGCAGTCGGTTTACAGAAATGCCGCGACGCTCTGGCTATTTTGCATAACAAACAAACAAGAATTTTAATTGAGGCGGAGGCTTTTTCTTATAAAGGCGCACATCCAAAATAATAAATTAATAATAATAAGCACCAAGTTTTAAATATCAAAGCATAGGACATCATCCGCGGCATTTTAATGGCTCGATAAGACAGTCAATTGACAGTCTCAGTCTCTTGCAATTAACATTTAATCAATAGAGCGCTCGAAACGTACGCGAATTCATTCCCATATCGATGGACAGTGTGGATGCCCACGCAGGCAGACAGTGGCCCATTAAAACGGGCCGGAATTAAACGCCATTGGAATTACAAACACGCAGCCGCAAATTGTTAAACGCGTGCACACCAAAAAACGAACGAAAACAAAATAACAGAGTCTCAAGATAGATATACTATATAGATACTCGTACTGTAGATACAAAAAGCTTCTTTAGCTGTGTGTGTGTGTGTAAAATGCAAATAGCTTAAAGCAAAGCTGAGCCTGAAACTGAATTAAAATTGATGAAATTGAAATACGAGTGCGACACAAATGCATTTCTAAGTTTTAGGCGCCTCAGCGGCATGAGGTATATATTTATGTATATATATATTTATTTATATCTATTTATTTATTTGTGTGTTGTTTACATTATAAGTGTTTCGTATGTTTTTGTTTTCGTTTTAGTCAGAGATTTTTGTATATTGTATGAATTCACACGTTTTATGCACAGTATTTTTACGTTTCTTTTTTTTTCGTTTTGTTTTGTTTTGTTTGCTTGTGACAAACAAGCTTCGCGTTTTGTATTTGCTTTTGTTTATAATTTTAGGTATGTATTAACTAGTCTAGATTATTGCACTATAGCTCAAAGTTTAGCTTCTAAATTTCTCTATCTACTTAGTTTATAAACAATGCGAAAAGCTAGTTCTTCGTTTTGTATAAATAGGCAATAAACAATTTTACTATACACATTTTACGTGTATATTTGACACGGCCATTCAAACAAACACATACACACATATTCTCATACACACACACACACTTGTAACGCATGGCTGACAGTACGAGTGTGTGGGTGGAGAGTGAGACTGTGTGTGTTTGTTTGTTCCTAGCGTACAATCACAGCACACAAATTACATGATTTCCATTCTTAATACAAATAAAACAAACTATATTTTGGCGTAGTTGCATCCTCCTCCTCCACAAAAGTCGCCTAGATGCGACTGCAGAAGTTGTAAAGCAATTGTTTGTCCTCGAAATGATAGACATTATTAATGTGTCGCAGCACGCGGCCATCAACGAGATGACGTGCATAGTGCACAGCCTCCATGCGATCCTTTGAGAGGCCGACCTCAATGAGCCAGCTCACAAACTCGCTGCCATAGAAGACCTTGCGATAAACTCGTATGCGCCATCTGCTGAAAGCAATTACAATTAAAATGGTTAATAGAATGCCAATTCAATTGAATGGATAATTATTAAATTGAATTGTGAAATTGATAATTGATGTAATTAATTATTATTGATGTGATTAAATATTCCATTGCATCTTTAATGACAAGTCATGTAAGAAACATTTGCAATACTCGCCTTCTGTCTTTGGCAATGTCCTTTTTGCAGTTCTCCAAATGATGATTGCGAAATTGCTCGCAAATTTGTTTAGTATCGGGACGCAGATTTGACCAGTGAGGTAGACTGACCACATTGGCTCCGTACCTAAAAAGAGATGAGCATTAGCAGCCGCCTACAGATATATTTAAGACTTAATCCTACCATATCTTGCGCCAGAATTTGATCAGTGGCATTAGCAGCTCGCCCGTATCGCTTATGAAAACGGCCAATACAATTAGACCCTGACCAAAGTTGAGGAACGCATCGAGAAAACTCAATTCCAAATAGATGCCCGACATGCCCTCCATGACCAGTGTCCAAATGGAAACCGCCAAGCCGACAAACATTGAGCACAGTAGAATTATCAGAAGGATCGTGTGCTTCAATGTTTGATGCTCATCGCAGTCGCTCGTATGCTCCAACGGCTCCAACCCGCTGCGCGTCTGCTCCTCATAGCGTTCTATGATGTTCTGGCAGCCTTGACGCGACGTGCTCGGGCCGCAGTTGTACGAGCTGCTGCACATGTGGCTGCAACACAAAAGAGAATCGATATAAATGGTTGCAACCAAGTGAAATCAACTCTAGACATACGCTTCAGTAGGTGGCGCCGTATCGATTTTGTCCAGATCCTTGGGATCCATCACATTTCGCGTTTGACGACTGCGATTTAAGAGATCTTCGATATCCATCACAACTGTAGATGTCGTCGTGGGCGTGGTCACTGTTGAGCCGGAACAACAGTTGCCGCTGCCGGAACCGCAGCCTCCGCTGACTTGATTGACTGTTACATCTGCTGTGGGTATGATGTCATCATCATCCGACGAGGACGAATAGGATGTGGTGCGCACGCTTTGTCTCAGCGAAGAACGATCCACATTGGCCAGCAAATTGGCCGTCGAAACGGTCGAATGCAAATCTGATGATGCTAAAAATGAAATAAGTTTGCTTTAAGATTAAAGATGCTGACATTGAGATGGGGCATACCCGAATCCGGATTGGACAACTCACGCGTATATGTCAGGTACTTTTCATAGCGCTTCTTGTAGCGCTGATGCAGTACGAGGCAGCCAACGGTGACTATAAAATATATAATATGAGACATTTCTATTAGTCTTCTGTTAAATGATTAAATGATTTGTTATTTCAAATAGTGTCTGTTTCAGATTGAAAACTTTACGTGCATCATTGTAAGCTTGCCACACCTTGCGGCGAGTGAAGCTGTCATAACGCGTCAACGAATTGCATGCTGTCATCATGTATTGGAACCATAAAATTATTCTAATTACAACTATTACACACCTATAAAGCACATGACGAGCATGAAAACGGCAATAGCCGCTTGTGCGTTGCCGTATTGAAAGCTGGGATTTTGTTTCTCGCTGGGCATGGATTTGGAATCAAAGGCAATCAGCAGGCCAGAAATGACAGCGGGCACACCCCAGGCAAAAACCAGCTACAATTGAAACAAACAATTAATAAATGGCTGCAAGTAAATCATAATCAAAGACATTACCATATAAGGCCAGAGTTTAAGCACAAAGCACAAGCTGCGACACTGCAAAAAGAGCAACGTGATGGCCAAAAGCGCTGTCCACAAGCGGGAGCTGTAGGTGCCAATGTTGAATAAAAAGAATTGCAGATACAAAGGCCAGCGCTCCACATGATCCAGCTTTGACCAGAGTATGACGCCAATGCAGCACATTAACTGTAGGAAATATTCACAAAGATATGACTTATTTACATAGGTTTAAAGGGTTTTTAATGCGGCTTACCTGTGACAGCACTAAGCAGGCTGTAATGCGTTGCGGCATGCGCTTAAACCGCTTGGTAACAATCAACAGCGCCAACATCCAGCAACAGGCTGCAGCGCCAGCCACGCTTATGTCAAAGGAGAAGGCGTCCAGCTCATGCAAATAATCCAAGGGCTTCAGATTCGTCAATGATATCATTTTGGCCGAAATAAACATGAGCGGCGCTGAGATAAACGTACACAAGACCATGCTGCGTGCGATCTGCAAGGCATAAATCAATTTCAGTTAGTTATTTATTTCCAAATTGAATCTCAAATGCTGCTTACCAACTCCACTTCAACGTTGTACTGCGTGGCAATGACAAAGGCACCGGGTGCTGCCGGAAAAGTGCCATAAAGGAAGCCAAATGTACTCAGCTCAGTGGTGTCATTGAAGTTATCGCCTGCCTGAATAATATTCACAGTCTGACGGCAGACCAGAGGCAAGACCAAGCTAAAATTAGTAAATGATTATTATGAATTATGATATTTTTTGACTGTTTACAGTACTCACATCTTGACCAATATGAGCACACTGGGCAGCAACAATCCCATGCCCATTTGCTTGCGTTCCGAGCCCGTGCCGCCGCCAACAATCTTCAGGCCCAACAGAAAGAGCGCCGTGGCCGAGAAGCTCTGGCCAAAGACGCGCAACACACTGGCCACCACTTCGGGCAGACCCTTGGGAAACATGAAGCCACCAGCGACGCCGAGCAGGGTCATCAACAGCAATGGATTGAAGAACAGCGACTTGATCGTGTTCCAAACGAGAATTGTGTGCTCGCCCAGGCAGCGACGCTGCTTGCTCAGCTGCTCAGCGGGACAGGTTTCGGGACAGAGTGGCGGATTCCTAGCGACCTCCGCCTTGTTTTTGATAATCTTGCTAATTTCCATGAGTACCAAACCAATGGGATTGAGGATGGCCAATGAAATGGGCGCCATGAGATACAAATACGAAGCATACTCCGGATGCACTTCCTTGTAAAGAGCCATAACTATAGACAAATCAAAATAAAATTAAATAGATTTCAATTGGGAATATCTGATGTAGTTACCTATGGGATAACCAATGGCGAAATCGTTGCTCTGCGTGCAAAAGATTGCCATCAAGCCAGCACGGGCATAGTTCAAAGGTCGTGCGACCAGCAGACAAATGACGAGCACGGCAAAGAAAACAATCGCCTTGGAGATGAGCATGGCCAGCATAAAGGTCCAGTTGACGGCGTTCCAGTTGAGTTCCACCAGCGACAGAAAGATCAGGGACGGCAGGGCAAAGGTGCCCACGAATGTGGCCAATCCTTTAGTTTCCGCATTGCTTATGATCTTAAATCTTCCAGCTATGTAACTGTAAGAATGTAAATAAAATGCTGTTAATTATGATATCATGTCGCACACCTTTTAATAATAATAATTCCCGCTCTGATTGAAATGCAAATATTGTACTTAAACTGCGGAAACTGTCTGGGAACAACGGATATACACGCAACGCCAACATGCAACACAACAACAACAACAACAACAACAAAGTGTCACGTGAGCGGGTCACAAATGCAATAATATAAGATAAACCAGTTTTGCCTTGGCCAATAAAATTTTTTAATGCTGCTTTTGTTTGTTCCGCCCAAAATGAGATATATGTATATGTATATAAATAAATATGCAGCTGGTTCCCAATACATGAGAAACTGGAGTACTTCCCTTTCCCAAAAAATGAAATAAATGAAAACCTGAACTAGTTGATGACGATATTTGTTGGGCGTGTTTCAGCTTAATTACACTGTCAATTCATTATTGTTTAGATTTGTAACAGATGCACATGTTAATCAACTTCTAATTTAGTAACGCATCTTAAAGGCATGTCAAATTGATATATAAACCTTGTACCTTATTGTATTAAATAAGTTACTTGTTTTAAATATAATTATACATTTATTCCAGTATCAACGACACGCGTTTCGGATTAGTTTAGTTGTCAGTCTGTCAAAATAATAACTGATAAGCAAAATATCTATATTAATTCTAACAAGCGTGACGTTTTTTTATACTAAAGTCGACTGTCAAATGCTCTTTAATTGTCAATTGAATAAATGTTAATTGTGGCAAATTTACCCAAAGTCATGATCTAAATATTATTCTGTTATATTCAACTGGAGAGCAAACAAACAATTTGCGTAATCCCCACGTACTTTACCCAACTACGAATACAATATGCATACTCGTTAATGGAATTTGTTTATTCAGTTGAGTAGTATGTAGATTAAGCATTACAAGTGTTTTTAAAATTTAAATGGATTCGCAGAGTAATGCACAAATGCGTTCTATGGACTGCATGTGATCTCATGTGAGAGCTCGTCACGTGCAGCGTTGATTGGAAGCTCTGACTAATCTGAATAAGCTGGACACATGATGATACATTAAATCGGATCAAGTAGCTACGTATGCATATACATATAAATGAGTAATCTTCCTGTCCCACAATATAACAGCTGTGCAGATTGTAGATATATTTACCTAAACAGCGCAAAAATCATAACTTTTGAACGGAATGAGATAATCGAATAATTTAAATGGCATATATTAGATAACTCTTCAAGCTATAAAATGAATGTTTAAGAAAAGTGCCACGCCCCAAGTTTTTTTTAGTTTGTTCAAGGCCTGTCGATATTCTCAAAAATAGGTTTTATCGTTCTTTTGCTGTATCCAGAAGACGTTCCCGATTCAAATGACATAATTAATTTTCCAGTTTTTAATATAATGGAAAGTGGTCCACTTTTCAATTTCTTAACAAATAAGTTTAAAAATTTCTTAAGAGATAAAAATTTGAATACACGCGCTGGTGCCATGATAAATATTATTGAGCTGGTGCGCTGACAAAGAAGTACATTTCGAACATCTTTCCTATAGCAATTTCACAAGCCTAAAAAATTGTTGATGCAATATTTTATCATATTACATCACCATATGTTAATGTACATCAATATTACATACCCAAACGATCCGTTAACAAAAGCATAAAGCAAAAAAGAAAAAAAAATTCAAACTTTATTGGAGATTTTCCAGAAAAATTCGACTTACAGAAGTACGGGCCAATATTTTTGTTCGAGTTAGGGAGAAATTCGAGTTAGGGAAGTTCGAGTTAGGGAAATAAAGTTGTATGGAATTTGCCTAGTAAACGCTATTGCCACTCGATTTTGTTCGAGTTAGAGAAACTTCGAGTTAGGGAAGTTCGACTGTACTTGGTATTTAGATTGGAATATATACTGACTGAATAAAATATATATAATAAGGAACAGATAAAAAAACCTTCTATAGAAACAGAAAAACCATAAGTTAATTTAAATAAACTCTTAGGAAAAAAAATCCTAAATTATTTCATATTAATTTAGTTCAAATATTAAATTACCCATTTTGATTAAATATTCCCAATCTTTGTGCTTTCTTTTTTAGATGCAACTGGGAGTTTACAGATGTAAACGTCTAAGCTCGTTAGCTAGATGAATAATACATTTGGACACATAACAAATGTACATTTATCTTAGGTCAGTAAACGAATCGTGACGTGGTGTAATACTTTACCCATTAATAGAGTATTACAATGTATTATCATTTATAATTCGAATGTAATCGGTTTGCAAAAAAATCATATAATTTACATTACGTTCGTTCCGATCGCGCAATGATATAGATAGAATAGAACAATAATAGTGGTAATATGGGTATAGTACAATTGTTGTTGTCTAATTGATTGCAGCAACAAATTAATTTGTTTTTACAGCAGTCGCGTGCATATATCAGCACTTAAAGCAGCTGAGCATGCATATATGTATGTATGTATATTCTAAACCAAACACAGACATGCATAAATCAATAGTAGAAAAAAGTATAAACATACTGTTATGCACAGTGAGGTACAGTCAGACCTCAAATAACGCAGTCAAATTATACTTAAAGCTTTATCAAAAAAAAATCAAGCGAATTTAAAAGATATGCAATAATCAACAAAGATAGTGAATAGATAAAATAGATACAGATTGAATTGTATCTTAAGGAATATTCTGAGTCAGACAAATATTTGATAACCTACTTATTTGAGAAACGCAAGTTTATGCCAAGATCGTATTGAAATTTCACTGCAATTTGTTGATCGAGGTCCCACTGTATATGTATATGTTAATACACACGCACACATACATGCATACGTAATTGCATTGTCAGTCGATTGGCGATTATACAATCGCTTAATGCAACAATCGAAGTTGATCGATTTTGTTTACTGGCAACCGTTGCAAGGTCATTTGTAATTGTTAAGGTGTGTGTGAGTGTGTGTGTTATGTTTTTTTTTTTTATTTATCTCACTCTCTAAACGTTTTTACTTTCGCTTATTGCAATTAGTTGTTAAGCTTAAATATTTCACAATCGCCTTTGCGGGGAGTGGGCATGAACATTGCAATTTAACTGTGTACTAGCTATTATTAGGTCTCTATTGTTATTGTATTGTTATTTACATAATATTATTTGTCATTTCGGCTGCCGTGTTGCAATTGTATTTTCGACTGAGCGTTTAAAACTGACAGCAATTTTCACGCTTCACGGTTTTGTGAACTACAATATGAATAACGATTTATGACCGACATTTAAGTCATCTTTAAGTTCTTATCTAAAAGCGTAGTTGCAGCACTTAATTAAACGTGTTATACCCTTCCCACCGACTTATTGGGGATATCCGTTTAGCATGCCAACGATATTTTAATATGACTAATGGGAAAATTGAAGACATAAACATTAAATGCAATTGAAAATCCCACAATGCAATGTGATGAATAAATTAAATTAAGTACACTCATCATATCTGTTTTGGTTTCTCTTTTGCCAAATTAGTTTAAGGAAATGAGAGACAGAAGCTGAAAACAAATCGGTCATTGAACGAGCGCGTGACCAATAAATAATCATAAACAATAATAACAACAACAACTAGAGCTTGTTTGGACTGAGTAAACGGGACACAAGACAACAAAGAACTAAAACAGCTTTCAAACGAAAAACCTGATAATGAACGGGACGCAAATACGAGAGTAACAATAACAACAACAAAACAGTGCAGATGAAATCGCCGAACAAAGACAGCAATAGTTCAAGGTGCACTGTCCGTGAACTCTGTTTCGTGGACACCGTGAACACCCTGTATAACTCACCCGCATATGATAATGCCAAAGCACTGGACCAACGCCGGGTAGAAATTGTCCATGGAGACGCTATCGTCGACGCGCGGCGTTGCAGAAGTTGTGACGTCGCTGCTGCTGCTGCTGACCAAAGCAGCCTCGGTGGCAGCTATTGTGTCTGCTGCGCTGTCGCGCAAAGCTTTGTAGTACATGGAACTATCCATAATGCTTGTGCCTTCGTTAACTTGAAACGTTTCGTTTAGTTACTTGCAGCAACAACAAAATGCGACATGGTTCGAGTGCGTCACGAAAACAGCTGTCGCGTTCGTTGTGTGACGTCAAAAGGCCGGGAGGACGACTTTAGCTCTGTGCAAATATTGAATTTTCGCCAGCCAATTGATTTGAGGCGACACACACCCACACATGCAAAATTTATTTAATAACACAGTTCACGGCGTAGCTGCTCATCGGATATATTTAGCACTATATGTATTTACTTTCATTTTCAGTGATTATAACTATGTTGTTGCCGTTGCGTTGTCGGTATTATGCTTTGATCTTAATTTCATATCATTTTACACTTGTCTGTTGCTCGCGAAACTAAAAAATAATATATTTGTTGCAACTGCAGCATGCGCGCTTGCTTTTATAGCTTGCTAAATCGCGACTGCGGCAACTCTAGCGCAGAGTTGCCTTTTTGAACCAAAGACAACATCAGTGCTGCCAACTTTTTTAAAAAAAAAGAAACTGTTTTTAACTGGAGAAAAGGAAAAAAAGCTGAAAATATTCTGAAAAAAGCGCGAAAAAATACAGAATTCTCAAATTTTTGCCGCCATTGGTCTTCAAAAACAGCCAGATTTGTCGGAAAAATAGTTAAGTTAACGTAAGTTGGCAGCACTGATTCACATTTGTCTCAGCTGTAATTAACAGTCTAATTAGTCTTGCTTAACTATTATTTTACTGTAATAATTAAACTTCGAGTGGCACTCGCTTGAATTACGAAATAAAATATACAGTGAGAAAAGTGGCGAATTTGAATTAAGCAGCTGACCGTTGAGAGCAAGTTAATAACAGAGCGGACGCCATCTGTTGTGTGTCTGCGCAACATAAAACATATAAGCTGGCAGCACTGGTTTCTAAAATAAGCGGCGGCTATTTAAATTGTTATTTTTAGTTTATTTATCATTTACTTAGCAATGAATAATATGAAAACATAATAATTAAATGCAAAAATTTAGAATTCTGGTCTCAAAATTCCTTTTTTTAAAATAACTTATAACTGGTTATGGTACTTTTTCTGAGAACCAAGGCTGCCACACGCTGCGTTAAAAAGTGACAAAAGCTATCAGCTGAGTGTATAATATATCGAAAATATATCGAAATCGATACAAATTAGTCATCAAACAAAATTCTTTCTACACAAAAGTTGTAAAATAATTCTTAGACCTTTTCTGCGCTTAATTTCGGAAAGCTCATCCACACAATGAATCGCCTTTTCGGACGTGGAAAGCCCAAGGAACCTGGTCCAAGTCTAAATGACTGCATTTCAGGCGTATGTTGAATCTAAAATTAATGGACAATTGCAGGATCAATATAATATTAAACTTTAAAGGTGGATGCTCGGGCTGCCAACATTGAGGAGAAGATTGCGAAATTGGAAACAGAGCTGCGCAAATATCGCGAGCAGATGAGCAAGATGCGCGAATCGCCGGCCAAGAACTCAGTGAAACAAAGGGCGCTGCGTGTGCTGAAACAAAAGAAGGCGTAACTTAATCTAAAAGCCGTAAACAGGGTGACTGAAATAATTGCGTCTTTTGTTTTGCTTTAGGTATGAACAACAAGCCGAATCTCTGCGCAATCAATCCTTTAACATGGAACAGGCCAACTATGCCGCACAATCACTCAAGGATACTCAGGCCACAGTGGCTGCCATGAAGGATGGCGTCAAGCAAATGAAAACCGAATACAAAAAGATCAACATTGATCAAATCGAAGTGAGTTCATTGTAGATTATTAAAGTCAAATTGTATTAACATATTGTTATTCATATTTAGGACATGCAAGACGACATGGCCGATATGCTGGAGCAGGCGGATGAGGTGCAGGAGGCAATGGGTCGCACTTACGGCATGCCCGAGGTGGATGACGATGAACTGCAGGCCGAACTTGATGCCTTGGGCGATGAGATGGCCCTGGACGATGATACCAGCTACTTGGATGATGTTACCAAGGCGCCTGAAGCGCCAAGCAGAGAACCGGGCGCCGACAGTATCATTCCGGGCAAGAGCACCATTGAAACGGATGAGTTTGGCTTGCCCAAAGTACCGACCTCTTTGAAGACCACATAGCTTTTCATACAGCTTGTTTCCATACAGTTATAATAACAAAGTTTAAGTTTTTATCTTATTGCCTTTTTACGTTTTGTACGCATATTAAAAGGATTCGTACGCTGATGTTCTCTTACTCTCTTTAATATTTCTCTTGCAAATTGCACTTGCAATTGCACTCTAAAAATATTGCATGCTTTCGCTCTCTTAAGTATAAAAGCGACAGCATGTGTCATGCGAATACACTCTCACTGCCCCGCTCCCACACAGTCGCATTTTGTGAGCACTCACGTTTGTGCTCACTCACACAAGCAGAGAGGAACGTGCATGAAGGTAACTGAGCTTTGAAGTTCAGAGCATGAACTTGAGCGGCCGCGCGCGTGTCTCTGCCACTGTGAACGTTTCTCTGTGAGTGTGTGTGTGCCTCAGTGCACTGCTGTGTGCAAAAATAACGCGTTCGCTTGCGTTTAGTCTTTATCTGACTGCTGTAACGGACGGTCGCAAATTCCGAAGAGGGCAAATACAGTCGATCAGCAGCTACAAATAAATAAATAAAAAACCTTCGCTCAAAAACAAAAGCAAAATCAATTTCCCAAAACGTTAACTGTAACTGCAGCGTGAACGCGCGCGTCGCTGCCCCTTCTCCACTCCCCCTCATCGACGCGTTGCTAATTACCCGAAATCAATTTGCTCCAGCAAGACGGACAGACAAAAACAGCCGGGAAACCTCGTTGTTCTAAGTTCCCAACATAAATCAAATAAAATAAAGTATTAAAAAATATCAACATAATTAGTGAAACAACAACAACAAATATAATTCGTTCGCATTGTGTGTGAGTGTTAAAATTGAATCTGAATCTGAATCTGTATTCACTGCCAAAATGCCACGCAATTGGCAAATGTGTTGTATAATTTGTTGTATTTTAACATCGTTTGTTTAATGTTAATGTCGACGCCCCGACTTCCACGACACGCCCACTGCCCAGCAGCAGCCCCCCAACAACAACAACAACAACAGTGCCTCAAAGTGTTATTGTAGATCTTAAGTACATAAATACTACGTATACGCAATATTTGCATTTGGTTTTCATGCAAATATTTGCCAGGCAGCAGCCATTTTAGCTGCATTAAGTGCAACTATTTTTAGTACAAAACTCAAATCATTTAAATTACATACATACTGGAAACATAATGGATATACGCCAAATTGGATTACTTTTGCTTCAAATGGTAAGAAAAATAGCACAGATCATTGGATATTTATCTATAGCACAGCTCAAATTGCGCATACGCAGCGTTTAACCGCGTTGCAACAATTTTCTAGTTGCTTTCTAGAATTCTATCGATCGTCTATCGTTGTTATCGAGTGTTGCATTCGCGATTATTGCAGAGTTGCATTCGCAAAATAAAAAATAAATAAATAATTAAAAAAAGTGCAAAAATGCAGGAAGCAATTTGCAAAGAGGCAAACACAAAAAAGCTTTCTATGCTCACATTTCGTCATCACGTACTTACATACTATACTACTCGTATATGCATGAAAAAAAAAGAAAAAAAAAACAAACATACTGATACACAATGGTGAATGGAATGAATCATGTGATCTGGAGGAGCATGGGATTTTAATTATTAATTAATATTAATACTAGAACAAAAAACTAAACAAAGTTAAACTTAAATTTATTTCATTCTTTTCAACTATTGATGATTCACTTTTCATCACACAATTTTGCCGAATTTTCATTTTGCAACCAATTTATTGTGCTTAACTTCTAGAGTTTTTCTTGGTCGATTTCTCGTATTACAGCTCCGTAGAGTTAATGCCAGAGCAATGTCCCACTTTTGTTTTTTTGGCTTCAATATTACAATTTACCAATAATTAAAATTCGATACAAGAGCAGCAAATAAAAAAATAAAACTGCTAACAGCGGCGCAAAATTTAATTTTTTTATTATTATTTATGCTTAAATACATATTGTTTTGTTTTTTGATTTTTTTAATTTGGTTTATGGCTAATCGAGGCGAAAATCCAAAGATTGGCAATTCAAATGATGGCTGAGACCTTCGACACGTTAGTGACAAGCTTATAAATTATCATTTCAAGCCGAGATCGTCTCGAAAATTGAGAGGATTTTGTCGGTCAATATATTAAATAGCATGTAATAAATTGAAGCGTTTCTATAATAGTTTTCAATTCACTTCAAAGTGACTTCCCACAAAGGTCACTCATGGCTCGCATCTCATGAAATTTTCAGCACGAATCCGAATCCGAGTCCGAATACGACCCGACACTGACACTGACCAACCTCACAATCAACTGTTTGTTGGGCATTTCCCGCCCTCCTCAAGTCCCGCGAAGTCAAAAACCAAAGCAAACAAAATTCATCAAAAATCAAATGAGACTTGCCAAAAAAAAAAAAGAAAAAACAAAATAGCCATGGGAGATAAAACTGTTGGCTGTTGTTGTTGTAGTTGTTGTTATCGGTGGGTGATAAAGACACAATAAAAGCTCTGTTTCTGTTCTCAACTGGACTTGAATAGTTAATGGTTGTTGTCTTCCTATATGCAATCAATTAACAGCATACAGACATACATATGTATGAATGCATGTATGTTTGTATGCCTGCCTGCAATAGCCTCTGTTATTGTTGTTATATTGCTCTTCTAATGCCGCTCAAGCATAAGCGAAGAGAGCGGGAGAGCGGGAGAGAGATCTTAACATTTGCAAAGGCAATGAACGCGAGCGAGAGCAAATTCGTGTTCTTGTTGTTGTTGTTGTTGCCTTTGTTTTTGTATTAATTTTGCGCGTTTGTGTTTGTAAAGCTTTTGGCGTTTTCTTCCGATAACGGGCACATGCACACACACACACAGCTATTACATGTGCATGTGTGTGTGTGCCTTGCGTCGGTTCGCGTCAGTTTTTCCTCCCCGGTGTCGCATGACCCTGGCCTGCTATTGAAGCTAGACACATTCGGAGGCCAATATAAAGCGCAACCATTCAAAATATATACTAAGCAATGTTGCCGCCGATGTCGGCTACAACTACACACACGTACATATGCATATGTGTGTGTGTGTGTGTGCTATGCATTTATGTACTATGCACTTACGTTCATACATAAATATTGTAGTACATTTGATTTTTTTTTTGTTTTTTGCAATTGTAATTGTGCGAGCATTTGATACTATACTTTGCAGTTGTTGTTGCTTTTGTATTTTGTTTCTAAAATGAGAAAATGCGAAAAGCGAAATGCACCGCATTTTATTTATCGCAATAAGAAATTGAAAAGCTGGAAGCTCTTGGACCAAATATCCATGTAAACTTGCTTTATTTTAGAATTATATTTGATTTTTTTATTGACTGAACCCGTTTGACACATATTTAAATTTCGATCTCGAGATGCGATTAGTTAAATATTTGGTCATAAAAATGTCACTTGAAGCCACTTGACAGACAATTCGCCTTCGATTCTACTACAAAAGCAGCCAAAAACAGCTGTAGTAAGTTAAGGTTACGCTTCTAATACGCTTACAATTACAATTACAATTACAATACAAATATGAGAATTGTAATAAAGTTGTAGTTTTTTTTGGACAACCCACGCTGTCATGTTGTTGATTTGTCCAACTTCACAGTGACTGATAAGCGTACAACGCAGCGTATGCTTGATAAAGCGCAACCTTAGAAAATATTACGTATACGTACGTGTGTA
>JBAMBJ010001874.1:0-21662 GCA_037043495.1 Drosophila recens | reverse complement strand
ATAGCACACTGCAAAAATTTTGGTCGCTGGAAAATCTTCCCTCGACAATCAAGGTCATGTCGCCAGAACAACAATTGTGTGAGAAACATTTTGTCAACAATTTGCAAGTTTTACCGTCAGGACGTTTCGAAGTTAGGCTACCATTTAAGTCCGACCCTAAGATTTTGGGAAACTCATTTGAAGTTACGAAACGGCGGTTCTTGTCGCTCGAAAGAAGGCTGTCCCGAGATGACCAATTAAGGAGAATGTACATGGACTTCATGGAAGAATACATGTCATTGGGACATATGATAGAAGTTGAAAACAAAATTCCTGACACACCTCACTATTTCATTCCGCATCAGTGCGTTTTGCGACCTCAAAGTACTTCGACGAAGTTACGTGTAGTATTTGACGCGTCATGCAAGACTTCTACTCAGATTGCGTTGAATGACATCCTGATGGTCGGCCCTACGATCCAGGAGGAGCTATATTCTACTCTACTCCGCTTTAGACTAAATAAATATGCGCTAACTGCGGATATTAAAAAGATGTATCGCCAAGTAATGGTGAATGAAGCGGATAGACAATTTCAGCTCATAGTTTGGAGAAGAGATCCGTCTGAGCCTCTGAGAATGTTTACATTAAACACCGTGACATATGGCACTGCTCCAGCGCCCTTTCTTGCTATCCGGTGTTTAAAAAGGTTGAGTGAGACTACCCAAGTCTCTCACCCAAAAGCAGCAAACGTTATTCGGTCTGATTTTTATGTAGATGATTTGTTGACTGGTGCTGCATGCGTCGAGGAACTACAGACAATTAAGTCTGAAGTGTCTCAGGTGTTGCAAGAGGCAGGGTTCGAATTAGCCAAATGGTTTTCGAATTCCCCTGAGATTTCCGCATCCGAGAGCACGGTCAAACCGATAACGATCTCAGACTCGACAGACTCAACAAAAACGTTAGGAATTTTATGGTTACCTCATGAAGACATCTTTAAATTCAAGATAGACGAATCGTTTATGAGTGTAAGAGCGACGAAACGAAATATTTTGTCGGTGACGTCGAAATTATTTGACCCCCTCGGTTTACTTAGTCCCCTTATAATAAAAGGAAAAATCTTACTGCAAGAGCTTTGGTTACTGAAACTGGACTGGGATGAGTCGATTCCAATGAGAATAGAAACCGAGTGGGAAGCTCTTAAACAAACCTTGTTGGATATACAGAAGATAACTGTGCCACGGTTTGTACACATTGTGCCCACGTCACCAATTCAGATTCATGCCTTTGCCGATGCTTCTATGAGAGCATACGGTGCATGTGTATACGTCCGTTGTTTGACTGCAGAAGGTTTTAAAGTGTCATTGTTGACCTCTAAATCAAAAGTAGCGCCGCTCAAGACCAAAACGCTTCCTAGGCTTGAGTTATGTGCCGCTCACCTTTTAGCAGAACTCTGTCATCGAGTCAAGCCATGGATCAAGGCTCCGATCGAACGCATTGTGTTCTGGTCAGACTCGGAAATAACTCTCCACTGGATTCGGTCACATCCCTCGTCGTTGTCTACTTTCGTTTCAAACAGAGTGGCCGAAATTCAAGAGTGGACAGAGAATGCAACGTGGAGGCATGTACCAACAAAGCAGAACCCAGCAGATATTGTATCTAGAGGTTGTGACGTTGACGAGTTGATGGAGTCAATATGGATGACTGGTCCAGCGTTCCTACTGGATCCAGAAGAAGAGTGGCCTGTGAACCCACATTTTTCATTGTCGAAAGAGGTTCTTGAGATGGAAATTCGGAAATCGGCTGTCGGGCTGACAGTTGCAAGACCAAGTTTAGGATTATTGGAGATCATCGAGGAATATTCGTCACACCTAAAACTGCTGAGAGTCTTTGCTTATGCGTTCCGGTTCATTCGAAAATGCAAAGACAAAACGACCCAATTTGAAAATACACCTTCTGTTTTGGAGCTCAAAGAGGCATTTGAGAAAATAGTCGAAATTATCCAAAAGCAAGAATTTAAAGATGATATCGAAAGGGTTAGAAAGAGCGCGCGTGTAGGCCCGAGTCTTCAGCGGTTAAACCCTTTTATCCATGAGTATCGTGGAACTTGGTGTGCCTTTTCGTTGTTGCGAGTTGGGGGGCGACTAGTAAATGCTCCTATTTCGTATGATGCCAAGTTTCCACTTCTGTTGACGAAGCGCTCGCAATTTGTGCAGAGCTATGTCCGTCATCTTCACCAGACCAACTTCCACTCAGGTCCTCGAGCACTTGTAAGCCAACTAAGAGAGCGTCTGTGGCTAGTTAACGCTCAAGAGATCTGTCGCCAGACAGTGCGATCATGTATCCGCTGCTTTAAGTGCAAACCTAAGCTTCTGACGCAAATTATGGGAAATTTGCCAGCAGATCGGCTGCGTGCTCTCCGCCCATTTTCTACATGTGGCGTTGATTTTTGTGGACCAATTGATACGTCCTTAAAGATTCGTGGAAAGCCTCCATATAAATCTTATATTGCCCTTTTTGTGTGTTTTGCATCCAAGGCGGTACATTTAGAGCTAGTATCTGATTTATCAACTGATTCTTTTTTATTGGCTTTTCAAAGGTTTGTTGGTCGCCGCGGCGTTCCCCAAGTTGTCCATTGCGACAATGCGACGAACTTCGTCGGCGCGAGTCGCCACTTCGAGGAGCTGCGACGGAAGATCGAGGCAGAGGAGAGCGCAATACGGGCATTCGCGTCAAAAAGCGGATGCACGTTTGCGTTCATACCACCAAGGGCACCTCACTTCGGAGGACTATGGGAGGCAGGTGTCAAAACTGCCAAGAACCTACTCCAACGGGTAGTAGGCAGCGCGCTCCTAAGCGCAGAGGAGCTCCAGACGGTGCTGGTAGGAGTCGAGGCCGTGATGAACTCGCGACCTCTGGGACCGCTCAGCCAAGACCCAAGCGATGGAGAGGCTCTCACCCCAGCCCATCTGTTGATAGGCGGGTCGCTGATCGCTCCACCAGCAGTCGGGACCCCGGCACAGCAGGGCCTCAGTTGCTTGAAGCGATGGCGACTTGTCTCGTCTCTCAAGCGCATGTTTTGGCAGCGTTGGTCCCGGGAATACGTGCTGGGATTGCAGACCCGGGCCAAGTGGCACCAGCAGCAGCCGAATCTCGTCGTGGGAGATCTCGTCGTCGTCGCAGAGGACAACATGCCTCCCCAGCAGTGGCTCATGGGCAGAGTCAAGGAGGTACACGTCGGGCAGGACGGCATGGTCAGGGTCGTCGACATTAAGACGGCCAAAGGAGGGACATACAAGAGGCCAATCCACAAGCTGGCCCCACTTCCTGGTTGTTGTTGAAGCCTTCCAGCCGTTCAAAGGGGGCGGTGTTGACGCAGATCGCGTTATTTTTAATTTTGAAATTTTATTAGTTAAGTTAGTGTAAATGTAAATTCATGAAGTCTAGTGTAAGTTAGATTTAGGGCGAAGCGGGAGCGCAATAAAGCTCTCTTTTCGTTGCACTTGTCGAATTCGCCCCGTTTCGCCACACTAGCTTAAGATAGGATAGAGAGAGAATCATGAAGCATTAAAGTTAGTTGTCGCATACCATCGAACTGTTCGCATCGTCATTTGTCTCGTCGTCGAGTTGGCCAATTAATTATTAAAATAAATTTAAACGCGTCTCAACCATTTTTTCGTTGATCACAAAAACTATTGTGATTTTTCAGGCAGTACAGGTCCGAATTGAGCGTTTGATCATAGGGGAGCAGCTCATAGTGGATGATTCCCTGCCAATCCCACCAAACACACAGGCATCTTTGATCACCTCTGCACCAGAACGAAAACGTTGAAACCATCGTTGTGCGGTGGAAATGGAAACTGTATCGGGTCCATAAACTGCACAAATTTTATTGGCAGCATGAGATGCATTTTTGCCTTTATCGTAGTAGTACTGTAAAATATGCCGTATTTTCTCTTTATTTTGCTCCATGTTGCGACGCTATAACTCACGAACGACTAAAAACAAACAACAATAAATCAAACACGTGTTAGCGCGTGAAAAGAGCTTTCCAAAAGCTCTAGCGTGAACCGATGCGACGAATACAACTAGAACTACGCGCTTGCAAAGACAAGCTTGCGGAAATACCGCAAGACTTTTTTGACAACCTTTATATATACTACAACTTTCAAAATAATAATAGAAAAATATATTTTTCAAATCCAAGGGTAATGAAATTGCATTTTTTTTTTTTTAAATATTTTGAATTTGTACAACAATGTTTAAGCTTATGTTTTGTTAAGTTTTAAAAACATAATTTGCTTTAAAGAAATCGGCGACAAATTGCATCGCAAGTCAGAAAGTACAAGCTTCAGTGCTGAAAATGACCTTTCGACGCTGACTTGTGTTGCAGGAACACAATGAATCACCTTTGCTAGCTGGTACAAACGGGGATATATGAATTTTTTCTCCTCCCAATAATTCATTATATCTTCGTTTTTGTCAATTGGCTTCGGACAGTAACTGTTTATTTCATTTATTGCAGCCTGAACTTCTATTTCATTGTCTTTATCTGACTCCTCATTGCCTGAAGCAATAGTAATGGAATTTAAAAAATCATTTAGCAATGAGGAACTGCTCTGTGACGCGCTCAAGAACTGACTTGTAGAAGGCTGCTTCCAAGTTGCTGGTGATAGCTCGTCCTGCAATGATATTTATATAAATAACAAAGCTTTTAAAATCAAATCATATAATCATACTTACATTTTTTGCAAGACCATTAATTTGTCGAAAAAGTTTAGCTAAATGGTTTCTTGCACAGATCAGTTTATTTGGAACTTGAAGCAACACCCTTTGCATCCTGGGATCCAAATAGATGGCTGAAGTGATCAATTCGTTTTTCGTTAAAGCCTCCCCTCTCTTTTCGATTGCCTCTTGTAATGCAGCACTGTGTGAGTTTTTCATGGCTTTCACTGTCAACGTAAGCTCTAACCAAATCTTATAGAAATCGCCAAAATACAGCTGCTGACTCTGCAGCTTTTGTGTGGCAAAATAGATTGGGTTTAAAGCTTCGACTAGCTCATTTACCTTAGCCCAATCTGCTTCAGTCAATTGAAGAGACTCACTAACGCTATTTTCAGAGAATTTCTTAAACAAAAAAAAGCGTTGAAGCATCTCAAAGGTTGAATTCCACCTCGTAGGAACGTCAATAAAGGGCTGATGTAAGCCTTCATTAGAAATTAGAAGCCTGAAAAATATTTATATGTTAATGTTTCTGAGACATATTTACATGTCAAAAAGTTTATGCTTTAGATACGCGTTTATATATTTACATATTTATCAATATGCACAGAAAAAAAACAAAAACAACAAAAGAGCTTTTTTTTGAGAAAGAGTACATGTTGTTGTTGGAGTTTTTGGGTGCTATATGCTTTTTATGTGTTTTTTTTTTTTTTTTTTTTTATTCACAAAACTTATATATACTTAACTACATATAATTTTAACCAGCAATGCGGGACCGCCGGGGAGCATGGCTTCACAAGGCTGGCTGGCCTATCGTGGCCTCACTGTTTCTCTCCTTCGCTGTCTTTCTATGCGTCTCAGCTCAGAAGTTATACCCTCCGCCAAGGTGCAGACTGCTGTCCAGTTCTTCTGGCTGACTAGCATCAGTGGGATCAGGTTTGCTGCGGAAATATTCGTTCCCAGGGTGCTCTCCGTTTCCTCTCTTTGTACATCAAATCGCGGGCATCTGAGCAGCACATGTTCCGCATTTTCTGGCGTGCCGCAGACAGGGCACATTGGGTCATCCTCATGGCCAAAGCGGTTCAGGTATTGCCTGAAACAGCCATGACCACTCAGCAGCTGTGTCAAGTGGAAATTGAGCTCCCCATGTTTGCGGTTTACCCATGGCTCAATTTTTGGGATAAGCTTATGGGTCCAGCGACCATTTGCAGATCTGTCCCACTTTGCTTGCCACATAGATAAGCATCTGTTTCTCGCCGCTTCCTTGACTACCCGTATCTCCGATGGCAGCGTCACAGACTTCTTTTCCCGGAAAATTTCGCTCGCCTCCTTTGCTGCGAACTCGACTGGTGCGATTCCGCTGATCACCATGATGGCGTCAGTGGAGACCGTCCGAAAGCCTGAGGCAACTCGTAGGGCACCAAGCCTAAAGTTCGATTCCAGTCCTTTGATGTAGCTGCATTTGCTGGTCGCAGCTTCCCACACTGGTGCGGCGTAGAGCATGGACGATTTCGCTACATTGAACAGAAGCCTTCTGCTGACCGATTTGGGTCCTCTATGGTTAAGCATCATCCTCGTGACTGCCTGCACCGTACCCTTGGCCTTCTTGTGTGCTGCGTCTAGGTGCTCTCTGTAGCACAGCCGCGTGTCCAGCATCACCCCCAGATAATTAATGGCCCTCTTAGAGGTTATAGCCGTGCCTCCGACGGTGATTTGCGCAACTTCTACCTTCTTCCGGCTGCTGATAAGCACTGCCTCCGTTTTCTGCTCCGCCAATTCCAGTCCCGCCAGCATGAGCCAGTTCGCGATGATGCTGATGGCCTCGTTGGTTGCCCGCTGGATGTCAGGTAGAGTTTTTTGGACAGTTACGACTGCCACATCATCAGCGAAGCCGACGATCTCCACTCCTTGTTGGAAGTCAAGGCGAAGGATCCCGTCGTACATGGTATTCCACAGCAGTGGCCCCAGTACCGATCCTTGTGGCACCCCTCCTGTGACATTATAAGCCTGCGCTCCATGCTCTGTGTCGAAGAGTAGCCATCTTTCGTGCAGGTAGCTGCTTATCATTTTGAAAAGATACTCGGGTATGTTCAGCCTTGCCAGTGCGTCCAGGATTCTGTCCCACGATGCCGAGTTAAACGCATTCCTGATATCGAGTGTAGTTACCAGGCAATACTGTTTACTCCCGCCGTGCCACCTCGTTCCTTCTATTGCTTTACTTGCAGTGCTAGTAACCTTGGTGAGCGCATCAAGCGTGGACCGGGCTTTACGGAATCCATATTGGCTATCAGAGAGTCCCCCTGCAGCTTCAATTTTTTCAGCAAGTCTATCACAGATTATCCTCTCCAGTGTTTTCCCAGCTGAGTCTAAAAGGCAGATTGGCCTGTATGATGCAGGATCCTCTAGGTCTTTTCCTGGCTTTGGAATAAGTACTAGGTTTTGTTGTTTCCATCTTGATGGGAATCTTCCCTCAGTGAGGCATTTGGTGTACACATTCGCAAAAAGCTCTGGGCGCTCACTCATTGCAAGTTTCAGGGCTCTATTCGGTATTCCATCTGGTCCGGTCGCTTTCTTAACGGGCATTGCATTTGCCAACTTCAGAATCTCCTGAGCATTGACTGGGATTATGTCTGCAGTATGTTGATTCATCCGGTTGTTGACGCTGCGGGTCTGGCTGCATTGTTGAGGTGGAAATAAAAATTCAACAATGCGCGTTAGCTTTCCATGATCTGTCGGACCCGAGCTTTTAAAGCCGTTCATTTTTTTCATGACCACTTTGTAGGCCTTGCCCCAAAGGTCATGCTCTGCCTCGTTGCACAGCTCAAGAAAGCATCTTCTTTTACTCTCCTTGATTTTCTTTTTTAGAAGTCTTCTCTTCTCTGCGTATATAGCTCTCAGCTCCTCAAAGACTGCTGATCCTCGGGCTCTATGGTATACTCTTCTTGACCGAACGCATTGTTGCCTCGCCTTGGCAATGTCCTCGTTCCACCAGTATACTGGTTTATGTCCTGTGAAAGCTCCACATCGTGACATACTGGAGTCACAGGCTGTCTTGACGCCGTCCATGAGCTGACAAGCCATCTCCTCCCCTTCGCCTTCAACATTAATCAGCTGAATAGCCTCCCTAAAGGCTTGCAGATCCATTGTCCTCTCCTTGTAATGCTGTTTAGTTACAACTCCTGAACGACGAATCTCCAGCTGAATATTGCACAGAATTGCGAGGTGGTCACTTGCTGTGTATATGTCGCTCACTGTCCAGGTCACGGACCCCGCTAACTGGCTGCTAACAAAGGTGAGATCAATAATTGATCCGATCCCGCCTCTGCTAAAGGTGTGAGAGCTTCCCTGATTCTGCAGAACCACGTCCAACGATGCAAATGATTCGACAAGAACCCGTCCGCGAGCGTTTGTAGTTGGCGACTGCCACTCTGTTGCCCAGGCGTTGAAGTCACCGCCAATAATTGCCGGCGAGTGGGCCCTTATATCAGCTGATAAGGCATCTATGCACTCGCTATACTCATCAAGAGTCCAGCTTGGTGGCAGATAGCAGCTATATATCCAGATGCCTCTCACCTTCGATCTCACATATCCCAGTGCCTGTTTTTTGCCTTCAAGAAAGAGTGCAGGTTGGCCACACGCCCAAATCACGGCTTTTGAGGCTAGATCTGTGGTCCACGAGCCACAGCTAGCGTTTCGGTAGGGCTCACTCAGTATTGCCAGGTCAATAGAGCGTTCTCGGATTGTCTGGGCCAGAAGATCCTGGGCGGCCTTGCAGTGATTTAGGTTCAACTGCAAAACCTTCAGCATCTTAGTTTTTTGGCGGCTTCCTGGTATGCTGGGCATCTAAAGCTACCCGTGGCGTGGTCCGTGGGCTGTAGCTTATTTCTAATGCAGAGGCAGCATGATGGCTTCTTATCACAATTTCTTGCTTCGTGGCCTGGTTGACAGCACCTAAAGCATGAGCCTCTCAGATCGACTTTGCTGGTGCAATTCAGCGATATATGGCCATATTCAAGGCACTTAAAGCACCTTTTAGGCTGTGCTACGCTCCTGATTCTGCATACTGTCCAACCTATGCGAATTTTTCCTTTCCGTACCAGTTCATTTGCTTGTGAAGTTGGTACCGAAAGCACGGCTAACTGGAGGCCATCTTTCGTGGCTCTGAGTGATTTTATAATGTCTGTATCGAATGAGGTCACTTCCATACTGTTATTTAATGCCGCAATTATTTCTTCTTTAGTGGTCAGCTCATCCAGATCGCGTATTTCCACTCTTGTTTGATCAGTGAGTGCCTTGACTACCGCCTTTTCACCTAGAGCCTTTCGGACTGTCTCCTGGAGTTCATCTGTGCTGTGAGCTGGCTGCTTTGTGAGACGTAGCAGCAGATCTCCATTTGCTGCCTTGCGTATACCCTGTACATCGCCACTAATGTGTTTCAATGTCGAGTCGCCCTTGACTGATCTCAGCAGATCGGCAAAGGTGCAGCCACCAACTCCTGAAACTCGAATGGCATCTGACCTTGGCTTCCTAGTCGATTTTTGTTGCTCGGGTTTTTTTTGCTGATCCTTAGCTGTGTCTTCAGGCCTTGCCAATTTAGATGTGCTCTGCTGTGCTCGTTGCGAGCCCTGTTTCTGCAGCTCTTTGTCGGTTTGACGCGATTTGCTCTTCTTTGGGGGCGTTAATCTCTGCTCCGCTGTTATGTCCCTTGGTCTCTTCGGAGTTCCGTTACGAGGTGAATTAACTCTGTGTCCCCTGTTGGCATGCGGCATAGCTTGAGGTGTGGTCTGCGTTTCTGCCGTTACCGCCTGGCTACTATTGATCACCGTTTGCGTTTCCTTGCAGAAGGATTCTTTACGAGAGAAAATTAGCGCTGTCTCATTAAGCTCAGTCAGCTTTGCCAGTTGATCCCTGAGGAACTGGTTAATATGCCGTTGACCCGATGCTAGTGTGGTTATAGTATATATAACCTCACTCATTTGCTCGTGAACCTCATGGAGGTTATTGGGCTCCCTTGTCACGCGTTCTGGAGACAATGCCATCTGCATAGCATCGTCCTCTTTATTACTCGGCGGAGTACGTGCCAGCCTTGAGCTCTTCTGGAAAGGAACAGGATCACGGTCTTCCATATTTCCTTGTCACCGGGGGCCGTAAGGAATTCCCACGTAGGCCAGGAATTTCCTCCAGGCTTCCCTGATGGAGGCTATACCGCCCAGACTCGGTAACCCAGAGCCCAGTGAGTTGTGGCCCGCCTCAGCGGCTGGGATGGATATTAGTCTGTGAGACCTTTTGCCTTATTATTCCTTTTGATATGGCCAATTGAGATTTAAAAAAAAATGCTTTCCAGATATTTTCAGCAGGCGAAATCGGCGAAAAGTTGTTGAGAAAAAAATATCTCCTTAAAAAAAATTCTTAAAGAGTTTAAAAATTTATTTAAAAATAATATTTTAGGTCTGCTTTTAACTTAGCAACAGAGTTATTATGCCAGAAAAAAATAGGCAAAAGATAAACGAAAAATCCTATCGAAGTGACGTTTTAAAGCGGCTTTCCTTTAAATTCGATTTTAAATTTGAATTTAAATTGTAACGAGCATTTAAACGATTAATTGTTCGCTGTCACAAAGCTCGCTGCTCCGGAACTAGCTTCAGCGCACTGTGGATAAGTTGGCATCTCCTTGAGGCAGCTGATCAGCACTATCCGCCGCTTTCCAACACTACTGTGAGACAAGTGAATTTTATCAACAAAGTGGTGAAAGCAGACAAAATAGACGAGGAATTTCCAGAAAAAGCGGGAAAGTGAGAGTGCACTCACCAACACACCGCCCCTCCCTCGCCCACAACCTGCAGTGACGTCAGTTGGCGATTTGCAGCCGGCTATTTAATAACTGGCCAACAGTGGGCTTCCAGCAAGGTGTTTTGGCCTCGGTACGTAGAGCTCTGCTACCACGACACGCTACCAATTTTCTACGTTTATTTCCAGGCGAAAAACTATTAGAAAACACGATCACACAGGACGACGAGAAAAAATACGTCTTCACTACACAATCACTTTTCTCTGTCCTTTATGCTTTTTATGTGTGTACCTGTGTGTGTGTGTGTGTGTGTCTGTTGTGTGCTGGAATTGGAGGGGCCAGCCTAATATTCGATATCATTCTCAAGGGGGGCGGTCAGTCTAGGGTCGGGCGGTTTGCTGTTGTGGGTATCTTTTTGTTGGATCTGTTCTGCTTGATTAGGCTTTTCTACTATGATTCTTACTAATCCTTGCCTTAATTCATTCTCTTCCATCCTCCAACGGCCCCTTTTTAGGTCAAAAATTCTAAAGCCAGGACTAGCATCAACCAGCCAATTCTCTTTTAATATTTCGCAATGAATAACCTAAAAATAGTCTTATGGAATGCTGCAGGAGTCTTAAATAAACTCGCTGAGCTTGAGTCTTATATTCGCCAGCATGACATTGAATTAGCCTTCAAATTGGGGTTTTTCTTAGCTGTGTAGGAACAACAACAGACAGCGTGGAAAACACAATTTTCTGTGTTAGGAGTCATATATCAGAGGGGTCTTTTGGTTGTTAAGGTTGGTCCAGCAGGTAGTATTGGGCCTGTTTGCCTGGGGCAGCTCATGACATTTTAAGGCAGGGCCCCCAGTCCCCGAACAAGCATGGATAGTCATCTCGGTTGATAATAAATAGGAAGTAGAATTATCTCGATGGTTACATCAAAAGAGCCAAGGGATACCAGTTTCAGGAAGCTATCGTTGCTGTCATGGTGGTCTAACTCGACCCGGAATTTATTGGTTGGGCGCCCAGATATGTTGCCGACGATGTTTGTGACTTTCAACGGCAAGAAGCCGAGTTCCCTGATCTTGCCCGCAATACAGTTTGTATCGATTGTAGGTGGTAGGCCATTAACAGACACTGTGAGTTTTGGCCTAAGGACTTGATCACTGCTCATAGTTCTGAGCCCTTGACCTCGCGCTAGATCTTCAATAATTTTTATAGTGGGCTCCACCTCACTGTAGAATATAATGGCCCCTTTAGCCCCTGGCCCGGATTAACCAGTCAAATCGAAAAACTAGAGGAAGACAACAAAAAGATGCATTGTCGCCAACTGACGGAGCTATCGATGACGCAAAAGCTAATAAAACCAAAAAAAGAATCGCCCATTTTGAAATCTCCCTGCAATTCGGTAGAGGAGGGAGCTTTCAAAAGAATCAGGTGCAAAAGGAGATACCGGTTGAGCGTTTGATCAAGAGTCGCTTTCTGGATAATTTCAAGTTTCTACAATGGCTTCGTAAATTCTTCAATGCCTATTATAATGGTCAGGACTATAATGCCCTCGAGGCCCGTGATCGTGCTCCCATGGGCTTTGGTGCCAGTGTGGCAGTACAACATGTTACTGAAAATTAATTGAGCAAACAATTCGATTTGCAAAAGGCCGAAGGAGGTGCCAATGATCTGCGAGGAGAATAATGGTCATGATAATGATCAGGTCATTCAAAAGATTCTCAAAATTCTCGATGAAGCTGAGTTGCCGCCCATTGGGCAATTTGAATATGATGATGACGATGCATTGCTATTTGCAGTTTTCGGGCCTTTTTGAAAACTAAATTTTTATCTTTAAATTGTTTTCTTTTCTGTTAATAGTGTACTTGATTCCTAATTGTGCCGTTGTTTTTTGTGTCTATTCGGAACTACAAGCATTCATTGGTGAGCTAATTTATTAATTAGTGCGTCCGACTTTTCTGGTTGCCCCCTTTGCCGTCCCTTTATCACATTTAGGGTGTTCATTTGACTCTAGCAGCGTTGCAGATTGAAATCGTTGGAAGCTTGCTACGAGAACAGCGCTTTATGTGGAACGCAGAGGTGGGAAGAGTGTTTAGTGAAATAAACAATGTAAAAACTAAACTGCGAAATAGAATGGCCATTCAAACATTCAATTCAATTTTACACATAAGGTATTTTATCTGTTTAACTTATATTTTATAATATTAATAACATTTAATTGTATATTTGTAGATACGGACTACGCCGGGAAGATAAATGCTGTCATAATTATAAAGTGCCTGCAGTATGCTTAAATAAGATAGGGACCAATCAGACCTACATAAGTTCAGATGCAAAAGACGATATGTTTGACGAACTTTTGAAGTTTTCAACAAATAATGGACTAAATCAATAAAAATATAATTTCACTACTCTAGCGTTTTTTTTTAGCTACCAACAAAATGTGCTGGCTTTGTTTTAAACCTTCTTTCAAAGGCTAGTTTTGCTTTTTCATGACGCGAAGAGTTGGCAACACTGATTAGAGGTCTGCATGGCTGCATTCAAAACGTCAAATGAGACATTCATGCCCAACTGAATTGAATGAGTTCGGCTGTCTTCCAATAAATTGAATTAATGGCCGTGTTCACCAGAACAAATCGACAACAGAATATCGATGAAATTTGTATGATTATTCTGGTGAACGGCTGTGATGAGTAATCATGATTTCAAAATTTGGTGATTATGATGACTGAAAATTCATCACCAAAATAGTACGCTGCAATTCTGTGATTGTGATTTATTGTTATCGATACAACAAATCGTAATCAACAGAACACTAGATTTGAAAATAAATAGGACAATATGAACAAAGAAACCACTTTATTAATACTAATTTTGTTTTTTTTTTCCGCTTATTTTTAAGGAATATGGTTAGTGTAAATTATATTCTGAGGCAGCTTATTGTTTTATTTTAAATTAAAGTTTATTTCACAATGTTTTGTGTGCGTTTCCTTCAATTCGCTTAGTAAGAGTGAGTGTGACCAGATTCATTTAGGTACAAAATGCATAATTATAAAATACTAAATAAACCATCATTAATTATCGATTGATCGTATATCGCACTGTCAATACACGATCAGTCATCGCACGCATTCGTCATGCATGTGTTTCATTTAAGCTGCGACATACAGCGGCCCCTAGTGTTGAGTCCATGTCTCAGCACGATCATCTTTGTCGTAGCGCTCAACTCCAATCCTGCATAGGCGGTTGACCGGGCGACGATACGTGTTTTTTGCCGTTTTCAATTCAACTACACGTACAACTCCATCTTCTCCAGGGTATACTTTCATCACACGTCCTAGCGGCCATTCACCGCGTGGGGTATTATCTTTCATCACGACTATTTCGCCGACTTTAAAGTTGTCCACATCTTGACGCCATTTTGAACGATGTATTAGTGTTGGCAGATATTCTTTGATGAAGCGTTTCCAGAATGCGTCTACCAGATATTGCGATACTCTCCACACGCGCTTCTCACCAGTGATGCCAAGGAATTTTCCCGGACTATGAATTGCGCAACTTTGTGGAACGCAAATGTCATTTGGGCACAGACCAATTTCGTCATCAGCATCATCCGACTCCAGTATGTAAGGTCTGCTGTTGACAAGATATTCGGCTTCCATGAATATGGTTCGTAGTGTTTCATCGTTGGGATTTGCGTTTGATGACAAGACTGCTTCGATTGCTCTTTTAAAACAGCCGACGAGCCGCTCCCAACAGCCGCCAAAATTAGGCGCATTAGCTGGAATGAAATTCCAAGTTATTTTGTTATTTGCTAAATACGTTTTTATATAGCTTTCGTCGAGCTCTTCCAAGGCTTCTTGCAACTCCCGCGCTGCACCTCGAAAGTTTGTGCCATTGTCCGACCAAATGATTTTGACTGGACCACGTCGTGCCATCATTCGGCGGATCGCCAATATGCAGGAATCTGTATCCAATGAGTGTGCTATCTCCACATTAATCGCTCGAGTAGTTAAGCATGTGAAGATCACTCCATATCGTTTGCGAAAGTTCTTTGACGCTCGGGTTCCTCTGCCGTCCTTGGTATAAAATGGCCCAAAATAGTCTACGCCTGTTGCTGTAAACGGTTTCTTATGGGTCAAGAATCTCTCCTCGGGTAGTAGGCCCATTTTCGGTGCTTGTGGCTTTGCCTTTTTGCGTTTGCACCATACGCAAGCGTTGAGTGTAGTCCTGATGATGCGATTCAGCTTTGGCATCCAGTATGACGTCTTGAATCGATGTACCACTACTTGTGTTCCAATGTGTTGTGCTTCCACGTGCATTTTGTTAATCAGCAGGCGTGTGTAGGTATGTTTGCCATCCAAAACAATTGGTTTTTTGGTGTATGCCGATATGTCTTTCGCACGTTCGATTCTACTATCCACACGCAATATATTGTCTGCGTCTAGATAGATACAATATTTTGAGAGACGTAGTTTTGAAGACGGTTTTCCAGTTTGTAGCTTGATCAGGTCATCTGAAAAGGATTGCTGCTGGACCACCTTGCACCACATCTTCTCTGCCCATTCGATTTCATCCACGTTCAATTCGCCTGTCTTACGTTGGCTCGAAGTGTGTTTTGACGAATTAACGATGAATCTCTGAATCCAGGCTGTACTTCGAATTAATTTGTTGTAACTCGAGATTCTTTGCAGTAATACGTTCAATGGGTGCTCCGCTTGCTGAAGTATCATTACGATCTCAGTTTGATCGCCGTACTCTGCCGTTGACTTTGGATTTTCCCACGTAGACTCTGGCTTCTTCAGAAATTCGGGACCCGTCAGCCACCACTGTAGTTTGTGTGTTGGTATATTATCCCGGGTTATGATGTCAGCAATGTTTTCGTTTGTTGAAAGCCATCGCCACTCTGCTCTGGTAGATTTTTCGCAGATTTCCCCTATTCGGTTTGCCACGAAAACTTCCATGCGTTTGTCACTATTTATCCAGGCAAGTACAGTTCGTGAGTCTGTCCAAAAGTATCGTTGATCTAGTTTGATCTGTAGTTCTTCTTGGACCATTTCAGCTAGACGACATCCCAATACCGCTGCCATCGTTTCCAGCTTTGGAATGGTTACGTGTTTAATTGGTGATACTCTTGCCTTTGATGCAACTAAGGCCACATCATACTGCCATTGGTCGTCTGATCTGTAGCAGCATCTTATGTACGCCGCCGAAGAATACGCCTTGGCGCTTGCATCATTGAAAATGTGAATCTCGACACGATCCGCCTTTGGTAGGTTGCCACTGTAGCATCTTGGAATTTTCGTGTCTTCGATTGAATTCAAAATCTTCCGCCAATTCTGCCATTTGGTTACAAGGTCGCCTTTGATTGTATCGTCCCAGCCGATTCCAGATTCCCATACATCTCGCATGAGAATTCTACCTTTGATGGTTACTGGAGTCATGAGACCCAAAGGATCATATAACGAGTTGACAGCCGACAATACGTTTCTCTTTGTTGGTGTAATATTGCCGTCTAGAAGATCGCCAGCGAGCTTATGCATCGTTGCTGTTGAGTATGTGAAGAAGTCGCCTTTTGCGTCCCACAGCATACCCAGCACCTTTTGTTGTACGTCAGTTTTATCCCCGATCATGGCTACCACATTGGCTGCCCTTAGATTTTCGGGAATGCTTTGCATCACATCCTCACTATTTGATATGAATTGACGCAGTTCAAATCCAGCTTTAGAATGTATTTGTATAATTGTTGTAATCAGCTTGATGACTTCGTCAGCACTGGGTTTGGAATCCAAGTAGTCGTCAACATAATGATTTTCCAGTATAGCTTTCACTGCAGCGGGGTGCTCTTCTTCATATTTTACAGCGTTGTAGTTCTTAACGAATTGAGCTAAGAATGGTGACGATGTAGTTCCAAACAACATAGCCTTCATTTGGAATACAGTTGGCTCCCGTTTCTGGTCTAGATTCCTCCACAGGAAACTCTGGGCTGCAGTGTCGTTATCCGCAATGTGTACTTGGTTGAACATTTCGCGAATATCTGCAACAACTGCTACCTTGTATAGCCGAAATCTTATTAGAATTCCGACTATAGACGTTGACCAATCTGGCCCAGTGAGCAGGTTCTTATTGAGAGTTGTGCCGTTGCACTCAGCCGCTGCGTCGAAGACCAATCGAACTTTTCCCGGCTTACTTGGGTTGATGACGGCGAAATGTGGCAAATACCACAACTTTGGAGATTTCAGAACGTCCATGTCTGCTAGCTGGACTGCGTAGCCTTTATCCAAAAGTTTCTGAATTTCGTTCTGATACGCCTGTGCCGTGTCGTTGTCCCGTAGTAGCTTCCTTTCCAGACACTTGAGTCGTTGAATGGCCATTGGTTTGCTGTCTGGTAGTTTGACGTCATCTGCTTTCCATGGTAAGTTCACCTCGTAATGATTACCCTTTTGGACAATTGATGATTCCGCCTTGTATATTGCCATCTGATCTTCCAATGATTGTGTTTTGTCGACTTTTACGGTGCAAACACCAAAGTTCTCAATACTGAACTGATGTTTGATCATCTGTTGTAGATTTTCATCGTTTACTTGACAACAAGTAAAATGTGCTGCTTCAAGATCTGTTTGAACTGGACCGTGTATTACCCAACCTAGCTTGGTTTTGGATAACATCGGGCGGTGTTCATCTCCGTTAATGACAGCACGTGTAGTAATAAGATTTGCATGCCGTTGTCCGATCAACAGCATTGGCTTCTTATCCTGCAGCTTCTTGATGTCTACCAGATTTTTTGGAACAAGCTCCGTCAGCCTGTTGTAGTCGAATTGTTGTGATGGTAAGCTTAAGTCGTTTATAAGCCATACATCGTTAAGATCATGCTTCATGCCGTTTTTGCCACTAAGACAGATCTTCGCTGATTCTGCATCTGCTTCATATCTGTAGACTCCACCTGTCCAGCTGAAGCAGAAGGGTTTTACGTCTCCTTGAATGCCTACTTCTCGTGCCAAACTCATATCCATGATTGTAGATGTGCTCCCTTCGTCTAGGAATGCGACGATTTCTTTGGACCCCTTTTCGCCGTGTACTGTGATTGGTACTAATTTCAGCAAGGATTTGGTTTTAGTCTCTGATACGCATCCGCTGAAGTTTGAGGGTGGTGCGATATTTGGCTGTATGAGACGCTTGTGTAGTAGAGAATTATGAAATTTCTCGCAGTTGTCAATTTTGCACGCTTGCCTTTCGTTGCATTGACCCTTGTGAAATTTCAAGCAACAGTAGCATGCTTTGTGGCGATTGGCTAAGTCCCATCTCTTCTTAACGTCCGCTTTTAGGAATGTATTGCATTTGCTCAGAGAATGTTTCTCTTCGCTGCAAATCGAACAGGTTGACTTGAGTTTAGGCTTTGGTTGATTTGCCGCCTCATCTTCTTGGTTGTGTAGCTGAATTGCATTTGGTTGTTCCGCAACTGATGACTGCTGGTTGATCGTCATTACCTTTTTGAAAAATGAGACATCTTGAATTAAGTCAGCTTGCTTTTGCGACCATTCTGCCAGTTTCTCGAATGTACAAAAAGATGCCACCACGTTTTCGGCTCTCAGAAATGCGCCCCATTCTCGAAGATAGTTTTCAGACAGTTTGCCGATCATCATAGCTAACAACCTCTGTGTGTCAATCAGCATGTTGTCAGTGTATTCCAACGCAGAGCTTATATTCTGGACACTGTAGTTATACTCCTCAAAATCAGCCAGTTGTTTGACTGATTTCACCTCGCTCGCCTTTGACATCAACTCCAGAGCTACATTTTCTGGTCCACCATAAGCCATGTCTAAAATTGATATAATTTTATCAGGATCCTTTGCGGAGATCAAGAGCAGTGACACTTTATCCCTCGCAGCTCCTTTGAGTGCTTTTGAAAGACGTCGAACGTTTTCCTCTTTAGAAAATCCACACTGTGCACTTGTTGCCTTGAACTCGCTGATGAAATGTCTCCAGTTTAATGCAGATGCACCATCAAACTCCAGATGTTTGCCGTTGAAATTTTGTCTTGCTAGCATTTTGGCCATCGTCATTGTTGCACCTATTGAATCGTCGATTTCTTGTGCCTCATTTACGGAATTTCCCTGTCGTTGGTTGCGGACCCACTCTGACGTGCGCTGAGTCTGATTGTCGGTATGTCGCACAGAATTTCTTGATCGTTCAGAGCAAGCAGAACTCTCTGTTAGTGCAGCTTTAGTTTTAAGAACATTTTTCTAACTAATAAGTGCTTCTTCTTCTGCCTGAAGTAGATCCAATTCTTTTTGTGCCATACCAATGTCGTCGCGCATCATTGCCATGTCTGCCTTTGAGTTTGCAGTTGCGTTGCTTTCCGCCTCAGACAGAATCCGTTTCATGTTTATAAGCTTTGCCTCCTGTTCGCACACTTTTCGCTTGACGTCTACATTTTCTGCATCCACTTTTTCTATTTGCTCCAGAATTTCCAGTTGCTTTTCCAAGAATGTTGCATTTGACCCACCAGAGCTTTCGGATCCGACAAATGATATAGCGTTTACAATTTTTGCCGCCATTTCATTTTTTGCCGTGTTTTCGCCGACGCCGATGTCAAAGAATTCACAGACGCGCAATAATGCGTTTTCGCCCAATTCCTTTGAAATTGTCTGCTCGTGTTCTCGTTTTGCAGCGTTGGTATATTTTAAGCCTTCAAATGTGCGAAGTTGTCGCTTAATCAATGTTTCTGTCACAAATTTGCGGTATATTGCAAAATAAACGTCTCGCAGTGATTGCGATTTCCACGAATCAATGCGGCTAATTTGTGAGTCGCTCCACTGCCACATTTTTGATCGCGTGTACTTTTGTTTGTGGACTGTAATCTATAGTGTTGGCTGCTAACTAAGCGATCCGGCTCGAAGGACCACTATGTAAATTATATTCTGAGGCAGCTTATTGTTTTATTATAAAATTAAAGTTTATTTCACAATGTTTTGTGTGCGTTTCCTTCAATTCGCTTAGTAAGAGTGAGTGTGACCAGATTCATTTAGGTACAAAATGCATAATTATAAAATACTAAATAAACTATCATTAATTATCGATTGATCGTATATCGCACTGTCAATACACGATCAGTCATCGCACGCATTCGTCATGCATGTTTTCATTTAAGCTGCGACAGGCCTGAAAAAAAATATAGTTGTGTGAAATTATGGTTCGTCCAGTGTGTAAACTGTCCCTGATCAGCTGCTCCTGGGCCCCCCATGCTTAAATTATGGCTTTTTCAGAAACCATGTCAGTCTGCAGGCACACACTTTTTGGAGTATGGCATGGAGAAAAAGACGCCACACACAAATTTTCAGCTGTACTCGACTTTGTACTTTCAAATATTATTGACAAATCGAAATTTTCTCAGCAGGATTATAATTCCATTGTTGATGAAGTCAAAATTTTCTGCAAACGGCTGTCTGAAAAGTGGAGAAAATGCAATAGAGATAAAAAGCGATTCGAGTGCAACAACGCAGATTGGTTGAACGAAGATTTGGTTCTTTTACGTCCAGACAAGAAATTGGGTGCGGGACGAAAGAAAAAGGACATATCTGATTGCCACCCAAAACGTCAATGCACTAAAGTTTCAAATCTCATCGAAGGCAACACTTGCGATGAGCTTATAAGAGCAACACGCATTAGTCTATACAAAAGTGGAAAAAGAAGTGCATCAGATATTGTTTCAATGGTAGCCACAGATCCGGATGCATCTAAAAAAAAAAAAGAAGCCTGGATGTAGACCAACAGCTGCCAATAAAATATACTCCTGAGGAAGCGTTGGCCCTTTACATTGATGGCGATTACACCAAAAACTCATATAAGCTTTTGCAAGCTGGTACAAAATCGCGAAAAGCTAATATTTTCCCAACATACGATGTTCTGCGATCCGCTAAGAAGATGTGCTATCCGGATTTGGTTAGAACGGAAGAATGTTGTGCAGAAGTTCCGTTGCAAGAGATGCTGAACCACACAATATCCAGAATTGTTGAAGCCCATCCCGATGCATTTAGTCAAATTTCAGTTGATGAAGGCAAACTCGAAAATTTGATACTCTATTCTAAATGGGGATGCGATGGGAGCTCTGGTCACGCAACCTATCGCCAAAGTTTTAGCAATTCAGAACTCAAAATGGCAGACCGCTATTGTGCTATTGGGAAGTCATATACTTTGGAAAATCCTCGTCCATCATCGACTCGGTATTGTCGACCTCTGAAAATATTGTTTGCCAAAGAGTCTACAGATTTGGTTAAAGTTGAGATTCAAAATATACAAGCTCAGATATTGGAAATCGTGCCCACTCGATTGAGCCGCTTTCAAGTTGACCACAAACTGCAGCTTACGATGATTGACGGGAAAGTTTTTAGCGTAATTGCTGAAACATCATCGCAAACATGCGGCATTTGTAAGGCCACACCTAAATTGATGAACGATGTAGATGCCATTTGCAGATTGCCAAAAAACGATGACTTATTTAAATACGGACTGTCGACCATGCACAGTTGGATTCGTTGCTTTGAATGCGTGCTACACATAAGTTATCGGCTGCCCATTAAAAAGTGGCAGGTCCGTGGCTCAGATAAGAGCATGGTCGATCAACGAAAGGCAACTATCCAAGATAGGTTCAGGGTCGAAATGGCATTATTGGTAGATACTCGAATGCAAGGTTCTGGCAACACTAATAGTGGTAATACGGCCCGAAGGTTTTTTCAAAATTACAAATTGTCTTCACAAATAACAGGAGTGAGTCAGCAATTAATAAGAAGATTAGGAGTAATTCTGCGCTGTATGGTCTCTGGATTTTCAATAAACACAGATAGCTTTCGCAAATATGGGTTGGGTACTGCACAGATTTTCGTAAGAGAATATCCCTGGTTTTACATGCCTTCCTCAGTGCACAAGATTTTGATTCACGGAGCGGATATTATTGAAAGTGTGCCATTACCATTAGGCATGATGTCGGAAGAAGCATTGGAAGCCAGAAATAAAGATATACGAAATTTTCGGCTTAAGCATACTCGAACAAATTCGCGCTTAAATACGATGCAGGACCTAATAAACTCATTATGAGTCTCTTCGGATCCAGTAATAACAAGCTTGTGTAAGACTACATCAAACAATGGCAGCAAAACATTAGTTTTTGATAGTGAAGTCCAAAACCT
>JBAMBJ010001873.1:0-60591 GCA_037043495.1 Drosophila recens | reverse complement strand
TTAATAGAAAAGAAACTCAATTTTGATTTTTTCGAGTTTTTTAAAAAATGATTTTTATTAATTTTTTCTTAATTTTAAAGCTTGAATTTTGAAACTTGCACAGGAATTTTTGTTATATTTTTGTTGATTTTGTAAATTTTTTTTAGAATTTCCCATCAAATTTCGACACGCGAAGGGTAGCATGCACCAAACGAACTTTAAAATAAACTTCATTAATTTAGAAAACTTATGATTTTTTGGTTTTGTACATTAATTGAATTATTTCAGTTTATTTCAAAATTTTAGCACTACCGCTGTTGGATTGACAGTGTGACCGTGCTTTCCTTCGACAGGTATCACTTATCGATAAATAGTCGATGACAAAAGATCAATGCTACAATATGAAGACAATTTAATGAATTACATGGCGCGCAATTTGAATCAAAAAATTAATTGTTGCAATTGCCTTTGCATATCTAAATACACGGGGATTCGGTCTGAATTTTCATGCTATTTAAACAAATCAACAAACAAATCGAGTTACAATTTCAGTTAACTTATTTATTTTATTATTGTTGTTTTTATTTATTAATAATCGTACATTCTAGTTGTGATGAAGATATTAAGTACATATACATTCGACTTAAATACGTTAGTACATACACAATTTGTCGTCAACACGAAACTGTGATTAGCGTTAAAAAGCTTGCATATTAAAATTAATAAGTTAATTGGTTTTTCATTTGATTATGACGGAAAATGGTATCCAATCTCATTGAAAATCACAACGACACATTGCAAAGCGGTGAGAATAAGTTATTCGTCATTGTTACGAGTAAATGGTTAGATCTAAGTCTGTTTGTTCTTCTTTTGGGGGGAGGAAAAGAGTTACGACATGGAATATCGCGCGCTTTAAAACTATTGGGGGAAAATCTGATAATGGGAACTACAATACTTAATTTGCCATTTGCGTGCCGCTAACACGTCTCCTTGTTGCAATCAACGAAATTACTAAACTCCGTCGCATTTGGCGGCCCCTCGCTATACAGATATGTCACGGGCCAAAGCCTTGCGGCCGCAAAATCGCTGAGACTCTGCAATCCTCCGGGACGAGGTGGATGCTGGGTGTATTCACTACTCGCTGCCGTCGCTGGCTGCAGTGGCTTGTGCTTCTGTTTCTGCTTGGAACTGGAACTGGGCAGACCAAGACTCGAGTGTGTCGAGTGTGGCCTCGTGCTGTTGTGGCTGTTGCTGTTGCCGGGGAAATAACGATCGCTGCACTTGCGCCATTGATCCGGCTCATCGCCCACAAAGCACCTGCGACAAATAATGTTTGAATGACAATTTATGTATTTAAATTAGAGTGCACCGATTTGTATTTACTACATACTTTTTAAATGCATATAGAACATGCCTTAATAAAATATGTTGTACATTTTCTGTTTATAATAAATACCATCGGACCATAAACACTCAAGATATAACATTTTAAATATATTAAATTTTTAGCTCAAAAAGCGCGGACCAGGAATTCATTTAAGAATTTAATTGGTTAATACCGGATAAAGTTTAAGATTGTGGTTACGGTTTTAATCTCTGATTGTAAATACTTATTTAATTAATATGAATCGATTAAAAATTTAAACTTTTTAAACGCTTTAGTTATAAGATTTTAACTAAATTTAATTAGAACGTATACGACAAATATCAAATACACAATTCGCGAGTTTGGTAAAGATATCTTAAGGAACAAAAAAGGTTTTCCTTTCTCTATACTCACCAAGGATAGTCGAAGCCGCGGCTGTAGCCACATGGATGATCCGTCTTGCAGCAGTAGTCCCACGAACCAATTTCCGATCCATCCGTTTCGCAGGAATAGAAGCCCGTGATCAGATTCTTCTCGCACGGACTGCTGCGACGACAGGGCTTCCCGGAGACCGTGTAATGTCGCCAGGCAACGTCTCCTTCGATGCGATGCGATGCGTTCGAGGCGAATAAAAAGTTAGTTAACAGATTTTTGGAACAGTTCCTCGAGAGGCATGCGCAATTTACACAACAGTTTGGGTTAGTATTTGAGTGGGGTAGGGGATTGGATTCGCCAATGTTTTTGGGTCTACTGTACATTATTTACATTCTCCGCCGTTACAAACTAATTACACATAAATACAATACAATACAATACATTATCAACTAGGCTTGAATTTGGGGCTGGAGCTGCATTGGGAGCTGTTGCCCATCTGGTTGGTGGTTGGTTATTTACACAATAACGGACGTGCAACAGGTTAGGAGTGTTAGTTTACCCGGTTCCCGGAATATATCCATGCGTCGATCATTGTTGACCCTAGAACCGCCGATCGTATTGACCTTATCGCGACACGTCCAATCAAAGGGATTCCAGGCGAATAGCCAGTAATCCCTTTCCTTGGTGTGCTTATAGTGCACGTCCAGCTTTAGCTCCGTCTGATCGAGATCCGACATTTCACAGTTGCCATGCGAGCTGCAAGGGATTCCACTTAGTAAGTCACACTGATTGAATTTATTCGTAGACTCACCCATAGCTAAAGGCGTAGCACTTGAAGGGCGTGGTCTCCCTGAAGTGAATGCATTCCTTCTTGCACGCCATCTCCGAGGGCACTGAGATGACCTTCTTGATGGCCGGCGGCAGCAATCGGGCCGGCGATCCATAGCCCAAATAACACACTACAAGGAGGAGAAAAAGGAGTAGGAATGTTTTAATGATCATCATATCAGTTGCTATGTCAAAAATCAGACCAACTTCTAACTGTCATAACTTGGCCAAAACTAAATTGATTTTCAAGCTGAACCTTATTTGGATCATGGTTTGGCCTCTAAAATTTCTTCTGTATTCAAATTTAATTCAGTTAAAATTATTTTAACTGAAGATATCGATTTTTAAGGAAGGCCCATGTCCATCAAATTTAAGATGTTTAATCTTGTTTTAATATTTAATCAACTTCTGTTATATTTAACTGCCATGTCCGTCCCTTTGTCTGTCCGTCCGTGTAAGAACCTAGATCTCAGAGACTATAAGAGCTAGAGCAACCAAATTTGGCACGCAAAGTTCTATAGGCACATCAACATTGTTTCAAATTTTTGACCCACCCTTTTCCGTCTCCGTAAATCGCAAAAAGCCAGTTTTTAGAATTTTACGAATTTTTTGGTAATTTAAGTTATCTATTATTATAAGCTATCATTCTACTTAATCGCAACAAGATCGGCCAAACAGAACGGTAGTAATGGCTGATTTAAGTTTCAAGCAATGTATGTGCCTAAAAGTATGCAAAAAAAATATTTTACCTATATTTAAATAAGTAACGGGTATCCTATAGTTGGGAATTCGACTATAGCTTTTGCCGCTTGTTTTTAAATTTGTTTTCTTTATATTTTCTCTTTGTCGCATCATGATGATTTTCTTCAAGTAGTAAGCCTACTAAACCTACAGTACTCACGCTTCTTGTGCTTCTCATCGACGATGGGTTGTATTTCACAGCCATGTCCGTAACTCGCACGCTCGAAGATGTCGAAGGCCGCGTCCAAAATGAGATGTCGCTCCTTGTCCATGTCCCTGACTGGCCAATCACTGAGCTGACAGTTGTCAATGACGCCCGCGTGTCGCTGTTGTCCATAGCGGAAGGCAAATGCACGGCAGGTGAATTTCGTGGAACGAATACACTCCATTTCGCACTCTCCGACAGTGCGAACGGTCAGGGAGTCCCTTACAATTGACTTGAAGAAGCGTGTGGCATCGATGGCGCGGAAGAAGCACTCTAAAAAAGGATTAAGCATGCAGTATAATCATATAGAAACATCACTACTCTTCATATTGTACTTACGAGCATTGCGGGGATCGGAGAGTGCGGTGCTGGGACCATCACTGCGCCGAGGTGGCGGCTGCCGGCACACATCCATGTCATCGGCCATGGAATAGATGTCGTAATCGCGATCCGGCTCAATGTCCACATAGTAGTCGAGCATATTGACGGGTCTGTCGCAGAGCATGCAATTGTCGCGACCCGCCTGATTGTAGCGATAGCTGAAGGTGTGGCAGATGAAACTGGGTCGCTGATCCGAGCACAAGCGTTCGCATTCCGTCACTGTCGGCACATTGAAGGCATGCTTCACGGCCGTCTTATGCAGCCGGAAACCTTCGCTTGTCTTGGCGGAACATTCTAAAGAAATGGGAGGATTGAAAACAGGCGACAGAAATAAAATTGATTAAAATTTAAAAAGGAATTATAATATATAAATGTACAATTTTAAATGAAATACTATCATTATCAAATTAATAATAACTGAAAAATAACAAAATAAAGTTAAGTATTAAAAAATTTTACAATTGATCCAACATTTGTTGTGAAAAGATACCTTTTTAGATCTATATGAGATAAAATGAGAATTGGTTTAACATACTAAACTTAATCACTCTATCTCTTTCACAATATTAATATTATTTATTAAATAGATTACTATCAATATTAATATTTCAAAATATTTTAAGATTTTTAAATACTATTCATTAAATTTAAAAAAAATAAGAAATGTATTTAAAAATGTTATTATCTTTAGGACGCATCACCTCAAGTTTGAGAAAGACCTGTCTTAATTTATTCAATGAGTACAAAATTTGCCTATTTTTTTAGTCTTGTAATAACCTGTCTAAAATTACAGAAAATTTTGAAAAATGTTAGGATAAAATTTCCAATAAAATTTGACTATATTCATCGTTTAAGGATAAAAAAATCTTGTCTTAAATAAGAACAATTCTTGCCAAATCTAACTAAGCATAAAATTCATATTTACAGGGCACATCGCCTTTGGATTCAGAAGAAAACTTTTGTGTATTTAATGTAATTCGTTAGAAAAGGTTAAAAAATATGTTAAAGCTTTGAAGAAACTTGCTCTAAATCTAAAAAGAATACGTTCCACACTTTTAAAATGAATCTTATTAAATTATGGGCACCTTTTTATGCTCATTTCCAAATTTAATGCGATTTAAGAGTAAGATTTTTTTCGAGTGCGACTTACCATCTGGACCGGGTCTTCTCGTCCACTGTCGCTTGTAGTCGTTCTGTGGTCTTGGATATTCGTGGTCATAGCTCGAGCCGGGATAACGCAGCACCGCATTGGATTCCCGAGGTGGCTCCCTGTGACCAGGTGGTCCCAGCTCAAAGTAGTTGAAGTCGTGGTGATCCTTGCGACGCTGTGACTCACTCAGTCCCCAGTGGGAGCTGTGCTTGCTGTTGCTGCCACCGTAGCTGCCACCATAGCTGCCCCAGTTCTCCTCAGCCCCTCCTCCTCCTCCGCCAATCAGATAAGGGACAAACTTGTTGGGTTTCTTGTAGGCAACGCTTGCAGGTCCGTCACGATCGAGATAATTGTGAGCTGGTCCTGTGGCGGGAGGTCCTGGAGGCGCAGGTGGACGATAGGGCGAGTAATCCGCACCTGGTCGATACGACGGTCTGTATTTATCAATGCGATCGGTTTCCGGACGTGGCGGCCTGTAAACGGAGCCGTCATATCCAGAACTACTGGGCAGTGTCTCCCAGCGATCGGGCCTATAGCGCGATGGCGGCTCGGGACGTGTGAAATCATGACGATCTATGTAATCCGGGCGCGAGTGATCGCCAAAGCTGCTGGGAGGCGTGTGTCCATAGTAGCCGGAACCGGAAACGGAGCCATGCGAGGAGAACTCATACGAAGAGGAAGAGGACGAGGACGCTGAGTGAGAGCCGTGATATTCTGCAGAGAAGGGTCGATGCTCATAGGAACCAGCCGGACCGCGATAATGATCCACAGCCGTGCTGCCGTGAGGAGGACGATAATGATCACGATCGCGATCGCGATCCGGAAGGCGATCTCTGTCTGGATAGATGCTGCTGCTGGGTCCTGGTCCTGGTCCATAGCTCCCGCTGCCGCTGCTGCTGGGCTTGAAGTAAACGGGATTGCTGGAGATCGGTGACTTGGAGCAGTCCTGGCAAATGTTCCGTCGACAGCTGCTCGGCGCATTGCGATCGCGCTCATAGTAATCATAGTCGGGATGCCGCAACAGATTCGAATCGCGTCGATTGGCGCTCGAATAGAGATCCATTTGGGCTAATGGTATCTCGATGAGCTCACAATCGCCCTGACCATGCCCGGACGGATCCAGGCGATAGTTGAAGCCCTCGCACATGAAACGCTTCTCATGGCCGCACTCTCGCATGCATTCCTCGACACGCTCGCAGGAGATGGAGCGACGCACCCAGTGGGGAGCTATACGCTTGCCAGCCAACACACGCCGGAAGCAGGCTGCAATAAGATGAAGTTGGAGATGCAAACGATGCAGTAACTCGAATGTTTTGGGCAACCCAAAAAGAGAGAAGAAGTTACTATATCTGTGTGTATTCACAGAGCTGTAGCTAAAGTCAGTGAAGCGTTTGAAACGCGCGAATAGAACCCAAGATCGGGCGCTACAACTTCAGTTGCTTCATGTTCATTTTTTCTATTATTTTTTTTCGCTTCTTTTTTTTTTGCCGTCACATCCGCTGCTGCTGTAAATTATGTTCGAGTCATGTTTCTGCGACGCCAGCGGACACTTAGTTACTACTACACCCCCTCTCACTGACCCCTCTGCCTTAACTTGGCCTTCGCTTCAGCTAATCTCTGGAAAATTGTTGTTGTTGCTTGGAGTTGGTGTTCTTCTTGTTTCTTTGCAAATTATGCAAATTACTTTAATACGCACGTCTTTTTTGGCCAGTGCATTGACCGAGTTATGACGACTCCGACTCTAACTCCTCCCTTTCCTTCCCTTACCTTTCGCATCCTCCACAATAATAATTGTGCTGCTTATGTCGCTGCTGCCACCGCTGCCACTGCCACTGTGCCGCGTAGGACTCACAAATTTGGCGCTGCAGCCTCCAAATAAGAAGAAGAGCAGCGACAGCAGCAATAAAACGTTCAACATTTGCAACCGCATTGAAACGCGCTCAGCGAAGCACTAAAAACTCCGAAATTTATTACAATCAAATATTTTATATAAACGAGCACGCTTTTTATTTTCTTTTTATTTAAATAATTTTTTTATTTTTCTCTATTTTCTATGTGATGTTCAGTGCTTACGTAAGCGCGCCGCGTTTTGTTGAATGTGTGTCTGTCACAATTAGAATATTTGATAGTCAATTGAATACCCGAACGCAGGCGCAGCAGCCATTACATTCACACTCACACATACACTCGCACACTCACACGTAGTTAGGATACGCATTCACGTTGAATTTCCGGCGGTTTTGCGACGCGCAGCGATGGCGATTCTGATGGCGAATGAACAGCTTCTGTGGTCAAGCTTGCGGTTTTATACGCTAGTAGAAAAAACGCGCGCGTTTTTCGCCGACTGCCGCCAATCGCGTGAAAATGCAAAACAAACGAAAAAGCTTTGCGACAAGGGCGAGAGCTTTTTTTCGGTTTGTTCTCGCCCACTCTCGCTTATCTCTCTTTCGCTCTCGCTGGCGTATTGTATTCAGCTGAGTATGCCCAACGGGGGGGCGTTGTGGAGCCTTGAGTCATGTTTTTAATGAGTATTTTTGGTCAGCAGATTGCTTATCTTTGATTCAGATGAAAATACGGGGGCAAGAAGTATTGTACTTACAACAACGTTATGAGAAGATGCGCAGATGGCAGCAAAGCGTAACGTGACGTCACTCAAGGATGCCCCAAGATCAAAGCGATTTGAGCTCTTTTTAGAGCCAAGTTCTAGGAATTCGCAGATTTTCTCAAAAGAAAATCTAACCAACAATTAGCTGTTTTAAATGGGTTAGCTTAGAATGTTAAAGAATTCACTTATTGAGATACAGTAAAACTTGCATAACTCGACTTCGACTAATGGATTTTTTTTTTTTAGTTTTCTATTCGCTATTGCCACTCAATTTAGCTTGAGTTAGCGAAAATTCAAATTATAGATTATCGAGTTATGGAAGTTCGACTGAGTTTTCATTTTCTTTGCAAAGCTGAAGTGAATTGAGACATTATAAAGATAATCATATTATATAACGTTATTTATAAATAAGTTGGACATACTAAATGCACTAAAATATTATTTATATGTTAAAAGAAAAGCTGTTCCTTACTCTAAGAAATAGAGCGTAATCTTTAAATTAGAGTGCAGTTCGCTGTCTTAGTCTTTTGTTTTTTTAACTTGTACTAAAAATTACTTGGAACATTTTAGTAAATACACAAAAAAATTACTACTGCTTTTCTTAGTTCAGTTAATCTTTGTCTGAGAAATAATATAGAATTTGGCATTAATTTCTATACACTTTTTATCAAAATATCTTTCTCAAAAACTAATGTATACACTCGAAAATCAGTCATAGGAAATGTGTATCTAGCCAAAGTTAATTGCTTTTCAATTGTCTAACTTAAAATGCTTTTAATTAATTTGAGAGCATTTCTGCTCGCTTCAAGCAGCAGTTCGTTGTCTAAGTCTTTTGTTTTCTTTAGCACCAAAGAAATAGCCAATAACGTTTTTATAAAATGCATTATTCATATTTAATATGTGTATGAAGTTCGTTGCCCAAGTCTTGGCAATCGCATCGATCTGACGTTTCCCCTACCGTTTTCCCTTGCTCCATTCTATTGCCGCTTCTTATGAGCCATGTTTGAGGCACAAAAAGCCAGACAAGTTGAGCGCATTTCCGTTTCTGAATCAATGTCACTGCTGTCATTTCAATGGCCAACCGCATGCAGTAAGCTTTTTTGTGCATTGGTTCTGTTAACGGATTTGCATACAATGTAAGTTCATTTGATGGTGTGGGAGGAATGGGGGGGGGGGGGGGGAACGCCTCTTCAAGTGCAGTTGCTCTTGCACAATAACAGCAAAAACAGCCGAAAAACGCAAACAAAAATTAGAATAGCAAAAAAAACAAAAAGAAGAAGTTAAACAGAAACACTTCCGTTTCTAAGACTCGTCGTATTATGTTTATCTTAAGCCCAATAATCTGTCCCACGCCTAATAAAGTCAACTAACTAGCTAACTCGCATGCAGACTGGCAATTTAATTACGCTCAACAGTTGTCAGATCATAGCTAGCTACACTTGAACTGAACTTGGGGCTTATGTCACCATCACCATCACCACATGATACGAGTACGACTACGATTATGCTACTGAAAGTTCATGTACTTCGTCACAGTCGAGAAATCCCAAAGGAAGTCGAGTTCAGATCGCAATTATAAATGACTCTTTGATGAGTTGGCAGCGTAATTTTAGAATTGTCATCAATCTTTCTGCACTTGACAGACAGCCCCATAAATTCTTTAACCCCATGGCTGACATCATATCAAAGAAGTTTTAAACTAAAATAAACAAATAGCATTATTTGAGTACTCTATAATTATTTTTGAACTCGATCCCATCGATAACCCACATTGCTGACAATTTAGCTTAACTTAGCTCGACATTTTTGCGGACTTTGGTCATTTTGTTTTGTGTTGTTGTTGTTAGGCATTATTCATTTTTAGTAGTATGTAAATGTTTTTGGGGCACATGCAACCATCAAACCAAACCAAGCCACAGTCCACCCACTCGACAACTCGACGAGATTGCGCTTTATGCGCCTCTAATGGGTTTTTAGTTTTGTTACGCAAATAAAAGCCAATACAATATGTGGGTCAACTAACCCGCCCCCTGTTCTTCCCTCCCATTCCTTCCACTCGTTGACCCGCCCGTAATGAGTTTTAATTGTGCGCTGTGTTAATTCTACGTTCAGTTAGTTGGTTACGATCAATTCCAAAAGAGCCACCGCTTCCAAACCCTCCACAGTCTGTTGTTCTGTTAGCTGATCGCGAATCCAAAATTAGTTGGGACTTGGTTATGGCCTTTGAGGAGTTATGATGAAGTTAAGACTCTCTACTCACCATTCATCTCATCCAACGGATAGCGATCGCGGTCTCTATCGCCAGGCATAGGCATGGGACGATCTGGCAATTAGATAATATATTTTATTAATAGTAATAATAATACATACATTTAAACCTTTCTCTAACGAACTCCGTTTTGAACTTTAATGTTAAAATTTATTGTTTAAAATTTAGTTCTAGTAGTTTTCTTGTTTAGTCTCATACACTTAACATCTCTGTTACTATACTGAAATTTATTTTAGGTGAACAAATTTAAGTTTCTATTCTGCTTAGTTTTTTGTGAAAAAAATTTCAGGGAATCCGGGATAAAATTAATCCCAAACGGTGTCAAAAGTTCCGCAATCTCGGAAACTTCTTGAGTCGAGGGAGAAATATTTGATTCAAGTACGATTTTTTAATTCCTACTCCGCAAACATTTTAATTATTGGGGCTCAAATCAAGTGTTTTAACGTTTTTTGACTAATTTTTATTAATATAATCAAGAATTTTAAACTTGAATTTTAAATTATTTTCTATTTTTTCTGAATAAATTTTCACTCCACCTTAAGTTTGTTAATAGATTTCTATCTATTCTATGTACGGATATGCCCATTTTTGACAGTTCTTACACTTCTTTGTCCCCAACGTTCCTTATTGAGCAGATCTACTGTACTAACTTCGACTTACTTTTGTTGCCCTGCATGTAATCCTCGGGATTGAAGTAGGTGGAAATGGTCTTGTCGTCATCGTAGCCACCGTAGCCATCAGGACGCATGACGCTGCCATTGCGACGCACATACTCATCCCTCGGAGGTGGCGGTCTGTCGTAAACAGGTGGACGTGCCGAGGAGCCGGGAACAGGGGCGGGACCAGGACCAGATCCGGGGCCATAGCCATCATCATGTGGAGCATGCGGCGGTGGATCAGGTCGATTGGTGTAATCCGGACGTGGCTCGCGATGTCCATCAAATTGGGGCGTTGGCCGTGGTCCATAGGACCCCTCGGGAGTTGTCGAGCTGTCGTAGGGTCGTGCTGGCGATGGACGCGGATACTCCGGTCGATCATTGGCGTATTCGGGTCTCGGCGCATAGCTGGGACGCTCGGCGGAAGAGGGACGCAGGGTGGTGGGCGCATAACGCTCGGGAGTGCCATAACTATAGCCATTGCCGTAGCCCAAGCCAAAGACCGGACGCGGCGGACCATGTGGCGTGGGATGCACGTGGTCATCCTCCAGTGGAGCATACGAGGGTCTGTAGCGATCATCCACCTCGGGCACGTTGGCCGCATAGCCGCCCGGGATGTAGACATCATCGTTGGGCGCCGGATAATTGTGTTCGTAGAGTGTGGGATATTTGTACAGTGGATAAATCTCATGGGAGAAATACAGGCGATCTCCGACACCCGGCGGTGCTGGTGGTGGCCCAGTGGGCGGTGGCAAATGTGGATGTGGATGCGGATGCGAGTCAACTGGACTTGTATGCGGTGTGGGATTCACAACCAACACGGGAGTATTGCCCACATCCAGCGGTCGATTGGGAAGATTCACTGGCGTTACGCCCGTGCTGATCGGACTTGGACCGCCAATCGAATTGTCGCTCAAATCAAAGCAATTCGTTTTGCGCGTGTACAAATCAAAGTCGGGATCGAAAATGATGCCACCTGGCCGACCACCTCCTCCGCCCCCGCCACCTCCGCCTCCACCTCCGTTGGCTCCATTGCCATACTGTTCCGATGACAACTGACATGTGCCGTTTCCGCGTCGATGCACACTGCAAAAAAAAAGAAATATAAAGGGGCAGAAAGATTGTTTGTAAACGATTTGATGTTGGGTAATCGCAATTGCCAATTGGCAATTGGCTGCTCAATTTGCTGCTCACCCGAATGAGATGGCCTGACACTTCTCGCCCGCCTGCAAACACTTCTCCTTGCACATCTTCAGCGAGTTGGTGTCTTCGGTGCGGAAGGTCTTCTCAAATGGCAGCATTGCCTCCAAAGCGATGCGTTCAAAGCAGTCTGCAAGCAAGAAGAAGAGCAAGAAAAGTCAATTACACATTGGCAACAGCAACAGCAATTGACCAAAAGGTTCACTACACTCTTGGGCAATAATAGAGTATAGAATTACTACACAGAGAAAAATAGCGTTATCTACTAACTTAAGCTATCGTCCTGCTTAATCGCAGCAAGATCGGATAAATTAAACGGTAGTAATGGCTTTTTTAATTCTTTCAAGTAATGCGCCCAAAAGTATGCAACAATTTGTATTTTATATTCTAAATGCTTGCAATAACAAAAAATAACAAACTAACAAAAAGTAAGCCAAAAAGTAAGTAAATACTTGATTCAACCGAAAAAAATCTTACAGAGCCTGTATAATCCAAATATCGGCGGAAAATAAATTAAAAAATTGTACTTAAAGCAAGTATTTTATACTCCATTTAAGTCAATCCGGGATTCCTAAACTGACACCGTTTGATTTAGTCCCAGAATCCCGGATTTTTTTTCTGTGTACAACCACAACTACAATGGCAACTCCAACTCAATCTCCAATTGTGCTGGCGATGGCGTCATCTCATCTGTCCAACAAACACTTGCACTTTCAAGGCCATTTGTGGTGTGGTCTCCTGTTTTGGGTAGCTTCACTGTACGGTAGGTTAGTTTTATTGACTCTTTCAATTGTCTACCAGCGTTAGTTAACTACAAATATTTGTACGCTTTTGTTCTTTATTTAAATTTAAATTTGAATTTTTATATGGTTTGCGTGTCGTGTGGACGCAGTTGACTGCCATTAACCCATGTATGCCCCATAGTTGCCATAGAGCTCCATAGAACTCCACACGATTCCATGAATTATTCAATAAGGTCAAAGAGACACAAAAAGAACTTTTGCTGAGGTTACAATTATGATGCATTAATGATTTGGGTCTCACTTGTACTCATTTTAAACAAATAGTTAAATAATATCCCATATGTATGTGTTTCAAGTTAATTCGGGTTTGTGTGAAGTTTAAAGCTTTAATGAAAGACTTAGATATAAATTAGATTATGTTGAGATCATTAGTTGTCTAAACTTAAAAAGGTTTTTATCTCTTTTTTTTTTAAATAATTCTTATACAAATTAAAATTTGCAGTTAGTGAAGCTATTGCGTAGACAAAATAAAGAGATCACATGTTTGCTTTTTACTTTTTAAAAATACAAAAAGTCATTCGATATTCGAACTTATTTTTTTCACTTTTTGTCAGAACCAAAAGCAAATTAAGTAGCATATAATAAAAAATTCAAAATCTAGGAAATTAAAATAAATATGTATTTTTTCCAAGTTGAAATATGTGAATTTCTTATTTTGTCAAAGAATTTGCTTAACAAACTGTATATTAATGAGTATCAACTCGAGTACTTTTATTATATTAATATAATAATGTTACTAATTAATAAAAGTTCCACTTAAATAATTTAATATAAGATTAATTAAACAGATTTCTAAAAGTTTATATCAACACTTTAAGTTGCATTTCTGTTCTTTATTGATATTCCAAAACTTTTATATTCTACATAAAGTCCTCTGTAAATATACAAAAAGTATTGATGCTCTATTTATTCTATAAATATTTTTATTTGACAGATTCCACATCTGCTTTCATAACTGTATTTGAATTTGAGTAGTTGAATATCGTGGGTGTTTTTATTGGAACACTTTTTGTCGAAGCAACTGGTTTGCAATTTTTGTAATCTCAACTAAAATCTGGTGTTTTCCCGTAATAGTGCTCATTATAGCCGTTAATCACTGCAACTATTTTTAATACAGCAATCATAATAAACATTCTTAAAATACATAATTAATGATATGTCGTCATCTTCCACATGAATCTCTTACCATTTCGCGCCGAGACGAGCTGATTATCCACTGTGAGTGCTGCTGTGAGATTCCAGAGTAGCTGCATCAACCAGAGCAGCAACAGAATTCGCTGCCTGAAGTTAGACTTAGGCATTTCTTTCTATTTTATTATAGAGAAATGTATCACTTATATTTTCCCTTTTTGTGTTGATTTTGTCACTTGTTCACTTCCTTTGGCATTATTGAGACACTGCAAGTTCAAGTTGGAGTTCAATTTGGAGTTGGAGTTGGACTTGAAGTGGACTGTTTGAGGCGACGGGAGTTTGGAAACTGAAAGACACTGCAGAGCGCCAGAGATGTAGAAACCTTCTGTTTCGATTTCTGTTTCTGTGTCTGTCTCTTCGTTGGTATCGGCTCTTTCTTTTCTTCCTTTCTTTCTGTCTTATTACTTTTTTTCGCTACATTCGCGTGCCAATGTGTTCATTTCTTTCTGCTTCTGTTGCTGTTTCTGTTTTTAATTCAGTTTCAGTTTGTGGCTTTCGCGTTACGTTTCGCTACTTTTCACATTCTTTTCACCGTTAATTATCTTGCCAAAATATGCAGATCGTTAAAGATGATTTGTGGGATCGCTTTTTTTATATCATGGGCTTAACTTTGATGCTACATTTGTTTATATTTCAGCTTGGAGTGAAGATTAACAACATGAGTGTGAGAGAGTGTCAATAACCTGAGTTCTTTTAGGCCTCCTTTGATGATGGCTCAGAAAAAGCCTATGACCTTTTGGCCACATTGGTAATTAACATTTTTGAATGACAAAGTGCTCAGCTATGCGTAAATACAATTGCCATCATTGCCGTCGCAGTTGGCCAAATGTATAGCCCAAAAAATATAAACTAAAAATAAAACAGCTAAAAAGCGCACATTGGCTAAAAATTTTAATTATTGCTACGAATGGAAAAGAGACAGGGCAAGACAGTGATAGAAAAGGCGAGAGCGAGTGAGAGGCATAAAAAATGGCAATTAATTTATTATGACAGCTTGAGAAAATATATAAAGTTTAAGCCAAGTTAAAAGCCAGCAGCAAAATAAATGATTAATCGAAAAAAAAAAACTGAAAGCTTCTTTCTATTTAGAATAACATCGTGAATAATTTGTATATAATTCTTATTTAAGTGAAAATTTCACTGCAGCTTTTGCGACGCCTTTCCGCTTGACGACGAGCGAATTAAGCTGAGAAATGTAGCAAAAAAAAATTAAGTTAAAAATCAAGAATAAGAGAAATAACGGTTAATTTGATAGCCAAGCTTCCGTTGCGCTTTGACACTTTGCGAATTCCGGTTAATGACAAGAAAGCTCTCACACCCAAAACACACACGCACACACACACGCACGCACACACGCATGCACATGCGCAGACATGCACACACATACAATTTACTGAATGCAGCACAATTTTATTTGAAGTATTTCTTTTTGAATTCTGTATACTATTTTTGTACTTTTTCTTCTTTTTATTATTTTTATTTTATTTGTGTTTTTTTTTTGTATTTTTTTGCAAGCCGCTTTCGTTTCTCGTTTCGTTTGGCTGCGACTCGGAACTCGAAAACGCCGATCCGCACTCGCTAAACAATTGAAACTGAATAAAAATTCTGATTTAGTTGTATTCGAAACTCATCGGATGAGCAGAAAGCAGCGCTGCCAGCAGCGCAGCCAGCTGAGGCAGCGGTAACACAACAAAAAAGCATCGCACTCTTTTGTTGATGCTTAGTTGTTATTATTGTTGTTGTTGTTGTTGTTGCTGGTGTTTACGGCGTTTAGATTTGAACTTAGCTGTGGCAGAGTCACAGGCAACAACAGCAACAACAACGGTTTTAACTTCGCCGGAGGCACTCAAGTTTAGCGCTAGAGATCATCATTATCATTATCATCATTAGCATTACCCCTCCTCCAAACTCCAACTCCCTCAGAGAGGCCTGGCGCTTGCCTTGATCGCATCGTTGTTGTCTTTTCTCTGTCTCTTCCTCTAATAGACGCGGCAATGACTCACGAAAATTGTTACAAAATGAAAATGTAACAAGAAATTTGTATTTATTTTGCATAGCACATATTATATACCCTAACGAAGCTATCAAACTTAATTTACATCACATTTAAAATGGACTAACCTGTAACTTTTGATTATTTTCCGATTATATTTTAACGTTATGGGAAATGAACAAGTTATAGAACAAGAATTTCCTCTTAATATTTATTCATTAATTAACACAAAATACTATTTTCATCAACATATACATACACTATATACTATCTTCCTATAACTCCAATTTAAAGCGAGTTTTTTTATTAAATATCTTAAAAGTTCATAGCTTTAGTTGAGCTAAAGCCGATTTAATAAATATAGAAAATAAATTTTAATTTATTTATTAATTAAAGCTTATTATTCAACATATAAGTTAGATATACTTTTGTAAAAATTTAAAATATTTTTAGTCTTGATTATTTTTAAAATTGTTTGCCAATTTGTATTTAATAAAAAAGAAAATAGATTTTGTCTGGTCAATTTCCAATCTATAGCTACCATTTATATTGAGAGATTCTTAACAAACTTGCTTTTTAAAACTTAAAGCTTTAATTTTGATGAAGGTATATTTATTTCAGATTAAAAGAAACCTAAATCACATAATATTTTATAAAAATAAAGTGTATATTGAACATTATGGTGAGTCTATCTATTGATTAGCTTATGATATTCAAGTTAATTCAGTGACAATTTTCTTATATTTAATTCCCAATATATTAGGCCTGATCAAGATTTTTCTATAGCTTGAGAGCTCAACTGGGAAGCGTATCTGACAGAAGTGTGTGTGCGCAATTAGAAACAAGTGCTTGGACTGGAAGAAGTTGGCTGTGGGCTGTTGTAGAATTAGTAGAGCAGTTGAAGTGGAAGCAACTTCAGTTAGTTAGAACCCAAAGCTGGATAGCTTCTACTCAGTTTACGCTTTGTTAGAGCTCGATTCAAATTGAATGGGCTGCTCGTTTATTCTTCCATTCCCATTCCCATTCTTACTCCCATTACCATTCCCTTTCGCCAGGCAATGGCCAATGCAACTGAAATTCGGTATAAATTGAAGCTGTGCTCATAAACCACCAACTTGGTACTCTCTGAAGCGTTAATTGGTGCAAGTTTTCACTGCAACTACCAAAAATAAAAGTCGTAAGTCTGTAAGTACTTGAATTTTGGGGGGCCTTATAATTGGCGACACCTTTAACTGTCGACCTTGTCATGCTTGCTGACGTCGTCTAATTCAGGCCGGGGCTGTTCTTCATCAGCGCCTCGGCAACGACTTCTGCGTCGGCGTTCGCAGCGACGTCAGCGTCGGCGTCACTGCTAGCAGCGGCAAGCGAGCGTGTCCAGTAGCAGGAGAAGCAACAGTTCCCAGCTACCTCAGATTCGCTGAAAAAGATAGAAACCAAACTAAGCTGAGATCATTCTAAACTAATTTGCATACGAAACAGGAATTCATTAGAATCCTCAGCAAACGCTTGGGCGCAGCCCGTTTGAAGGTGAACTCCAGCGTAGGTTGTGCCCCAAAGTCGCTGACAGATTAACAAATGGCAACAAAAACAAAGATGGCAAAAAATAATCAATATAATGTGAAATTGGCATTCGAAGATTGCACAATAGTTGTTACCGTAGATCGCATATTGCCATTTGTTTTCTTATTGTTATTGTTTTTTTTTTTGAGGGGCACTGTGCTCCACATTGGCGCCCATTTGCGTGTCAGTGTGGCCAAAGTGTCGTCGGATCGTTTGTCCCTCGCGGCTAAGCAGCTATCAAAAATCGCATCAGAAATCGCTCAAAATTCAAAGTGCGAACATCGAATGGCGCACGCGCCGTGACTGACAAGTGCGGAAAAGCAACAGCAATCATCGCAACATATGGGAGAGTAGTCGACCAAAAGATACCCACTAAATTATGTTTTAAATAAATACCGTTTTTAAATATTATACGAGAATTTCAAAATATTTTGTTAATTCCAATTATTTTGAAAGTTTATAACAAAAATTTTGTTTAATATTTTTTTATTTGTAATGAGTTTTTATTCAACATCGTAGCACTTCTTAAAAACTTTAAGGATTCTAAAGATAATAGCTTTTAAAAACAACCGCTCAATATTTCGGTGTTCCTTATATGTCAAAAACTTAATTTTTTCGAAAATGAGTTTGATCTTTCAAATTTTGACAGCAAAAAATCGATTTCCAATTTTAACAAAGCTAATAATTTTAATTATGTTTTATATAATTTGCAAGTTCATTCAGCATTTGTTTAATGCGCTTTTATTTAATTTTAAAATAATTTAAAATATATTTAATTAAATTTTGTAATTAAAAATTTATTAAGAAATGCCAACAAAAACATACAATTTCATTTTAAGCCTTTTTTATCGACGCGTCGTTACTACACCCTTCTAACACCTTTACTAATGGGTACAACACTTGGACTTGCATTGCATTTGCTCACGTTCCCAGCGTGAAAAATTTCAATACACGCCGCGTGTCTAAAACAGATATTGAACGCAGATATCGTTCGTATCGAGCCCAAGGAACATGTAATAAAAACAGAAAACCGAAACATCAGCAAAATTGAAAACGAATTGAGTTGAAAGCGAATCCCATCGATTGAGTAAACGCATAAATTGATCAAAGGTGATTGACAGTTGTGGGCGAGCAGGAAACGCCGCTCGATGTCAACACTAGTGGATATTAATTGCATAAGCATTTGATATTTCTCAGGCGCATTCTTCAGAGTGATATGGAAGTAATGATGATCTATACGAGAAATAAGAATAATATTTTGGGAAATGGCAGCAAAAGTCCGTTAAAAGCGATTCGTTGAAAGAAAGTATTTAATTAGAAAAAAAATTTCAATTTCTAAATATGTATACGAATTTAATTTCCGTCAAATGTCTTAAGAAAAACAAATTTTATTTAAATTTTTAAGACAAAAAGTCCAATGATTTAAAATAAATAAGTTCAGTAAATTAAAAAAATTATAAAATTTATATAATCTATTTTAAATGGCTGACAGGTAGAAAGATTATCAAATTTATTAAATTAACAATAGTTAATTACTGGAACGGATTCTTAATGGCCAAGAATTGGCCACAGTTGATTTCTATGGGCTGATTGGAATACTGAAACTGGTTATTTCAACTTAGCCGGGCCAAGTGGTCGGCTTCTTATCATAAACGATTTGTGTTCGTTATTCAATTTATGTTCAATCACGTTCAACTCAATGGGTTGCATGTCATATCTCTTTTATCTTTATGAACCAAAATTGAGACGGGGCACTTGATCAATTTGGGTGTCACTAATAATGCCCACACTAACCAGGTCTATAGAAACTCTGCACAATATGTGAATTATATATTGGCCAACAACAACAACAACAACAACAACATGTCAATAACTTTTGGCGAACAGCGCCTCGATGTGGCATGCCCCACTGCCAATTGTGTGTTTCACATTTCGGTTGAAATCAAAACTCACTTAACAGGAAGTATTTGCATTCGCAATTTGGGAATCGCGCACAGAAAACGAAAGCAATCATCCGCAGTAGCCACAACCCGCAAGGCAAGGCGAACGTATTATTGTCTGGTGGAGCTGAGCTCTTTGTGGGGCCACGCATGACTCCAGTGGTTGCAGTGGCTCCGCTGGAATATTTATCACATCAAACATAATACTATTATGCAATTTGCCGAGTCAAACGGGCAATTTGTGCCGCAAAATACGAAATGCACTCCCAACTGGCTGCCTGACTGCAGCCTGGGTGGGGCAGGATGGGGAGGAGGGTTGCCCTCGCCACTGCGTTTAAATAACACACTGGCCTACATATACACAGGCAATCTCAGACACACACAACGGCCAGCAGGCGCTTAACAGCCGCTTTAACAGCGGCTTTATGACTAACAGTAAGCGGAACATTAACAGCAGAAGATCAAGGAGCGAACAGATTAACAGTGCAGCAGTTGCTGGTTATGTTAATTGCTAAACAAAATCGAACATTAATTCTTAAACTAAAGTTACAAATTATTTAATTTAAATTGTTTATTAGCAATAAATATGAACACTACATATTTTTTAAATAATTTTAGCTGGTATAAACAGTCTTAGAGACACTCAACAGTTGCTTTAAAGCGGCTTTATGACTAACAGCGAGCGTAACATTAACAGTAGCAATCAAGGAGCGAACAGATTAATAGTGCAGCAGTTGCTGGATTTGTTAATTGCGGAACAAAATCGAACATAAATTCTTAATCTTAATTAAACATATTTTAATTTAAATTATTTACTAAAAATAAATGCGAGCAGTACAGTTTCAGGCAGGCAAGGGCGTCGGCAGGCGTGGGCAGGGGGTCATTGCGCTCCCTACATTCATATCTTTACATTATGTAGCTTCCGAAATCCAACCAAAGTGAATGAAATGAAAACGTGAAAAAACATATATGTATGTTGACCCCGTCCCCCCTGTTTGTAAAGCTGCCGACGCTCTTGCAAGCAGGTGCTTTATAGTCTCTTAATAGCAACTGTAGGACTAACAGAGAGTATAACATTAACAGCAAGAGAGCAAGGAGCGTGCACTGTTAACAGTGCAACAGTTGCTGATTATGTCAATTGATGACCCACATTAAAATCGAACATCAAATGCTTGTTGGTCGGAATCGTGTAGTGCATTGCTTGATTAGGTTTTATTTGTTGCTTAGGCTTAAGGCTCGAACTGTTAAGTAATTGCCCAAAATGCGTTTTATTGCAAATTTGTGTTATTTATGTTGAACGCGCTCGTTCGTACGTGATTGTGATATCTTTAGCGTCCTCTCCACATGTCAACCGCAATTGTGACCCATTTACAGCGTTTAATTGACACGACAACAGCAACAATTGTCGCCGCAACAACAGTAACAGCAAAAGCAACAGCTGTTGTTATGTCAAGGTCGTCTGCAAAAGATGTTTGGGTTTTGATATGGAAGGGATAAGGCTTGACAATATTATTATTGCTCTGACGTTCACTTTTTATTTTTTAAGACTCACATATGCGGCAGAAGGCCGAATTGTGATCTGTTCAATAACAATCTAAAATACTTTATGTGCTAGTTGATCACTCACTTGGAATAATTTCCGCGAAATGATAGAAGACAGAAGACAACAATGTGATTATGACATTAACATAATAATTTGTATACATATTGTATTACACACAGTCATGAAAATGTTGCCCAGTCAAAGTTCGATTGCCTGTGTCAGTTGTTGAAGACGACAACAACTACAACGACAACTGCTAACTTAGTTGTGAGTTCATTTTGCGGCAACTGATGCGTGCTTGCACTAGTTGCCCCACAGTCTGTGTGTGTGTGTGTGTGTGTGATTTGTGTGGTCTACCCCCTTGGGTTAAAAAACAGACAGACCTCTTGGTTAACCGACTCATAAAACAGTTAACAGCGCACTGTTGTTGTTGATGTTTTTGTTGCTGTGCGTCACGTTTGTCTTTTACATTTGTCGTCGCTGTCGCTGCGACTGTTGATGTTGCTGCTGTCGTCGGCAACTATTGGCGCTGTTCACTGTTCGCAGTTGGCGCCTGCAATCGGCTATAAAATGGATGAGCCGCTGGCCAATGGTTATCAGTCATTGGCAGCAACAACGGCAGTGCAGCAGCAAACCAAGTCGAAGTTTAATCGCGTTCGCAAACAAAATCCACAAAAAAAAACTAAACATGACCGCCCTGAAAGTTTTCGTAAGTGAAAGGAAACAATACAATTAAAAGAAAAAATAACAATAATAATAATAAAGGACACGTGTGTTTTGTGCAACAAGTGGCAGCTGAGCAAGTCATGTAACAAGGCTTACGTAATAGACTTTAACCAACAAGTTGAAACTTGACCATTTGGATATTGAAGTGCTACGATTTTTTCAAAGAGCAGTTTTAAGCTTTTAAGTGAAGTGTGGCATACGAAATTTTAAAGCTAATTAAATTTTTAAGAACAGAAATGAGAGACAAATAATACACAGGACTTTCGCTATTTACTCAAAATTGGAACATATTATAGCTGTCAAATTTACTCAATATTATATCATATCTATGGTATTTTAAATGATATTGTACCAAATCTTGCTAGTTTTCGAGGAAGTTTTGAATGCTTTAACATTTATAGTTAGATTTCAAGCAGATCTTCAGTATTCTAAAGTAAAAAGAAAGTTTTTGAAAGATCAGTTTTTTATAATAGTCGGTTTTCGAGCAATTTTTCAACTTAACATTATTTTCTTTACATTTATTTAACTTAACATTTTTATTATTAATAAAAGAGCTATTCTTAAATAATTGCTAAAGTTATAAATTAAAACTTTACCACAGTTGTTTAATCTTAGATATTTCAGATATTTTAAATAAATTCAGAATATTTTAAAATAACTCAAATATATTCATCTAAGATTTGTAAGCTGGTAATTGTATTGATAATTTGATTATTCTCTGCTTTCAGATCCTTGTAGCACTCTTTGCTGTGGCATATTCCGCACCCAGTCCCGGCTTCTTTGGCAAACAGTAAGTAAATCAAAGATTATAATATAAGTATAGTACTGGTATGATCAGTTCATATTGCTTCCCGTATTGTGCAAGCAACTTGATTTAATGGCAGACTTATATAGCATTTTAAGTGCCGGTATTTTGTACATATGAATTATGTATTGAATTGCGCTCAAAATGAAGCAATCAATATGAAAAAAGCTTGTAACACTTAGCTAAGATCTCAAATGTGGTGGGGATACTACGATGCAGTTCGATTGTCAGACAGTGAACCTGTGGCAAAGACAACGCTCAGGAATTTCACAGGCACTGGCATTTGTTGCATTATAATGCGCACATAATTGCGACGGTTAATTATAAATTCCGAGCATTGGTCTGCGCCTCCGTCTCGGTCTCGGCCGTCCCGTGCCAAGTGGCTAAAAGCGACAATCGCGGCGGAGTTCAAGCAACTGCCAATAGAAAGAGACAAGTTAAGCTGGCTGCCAGCTATTAACTGATTAGCTAATAACATTGAATGCCAATTAATGGTATGACTGCACCTCAATTCTCTCAACTGACTACTCCACACATCACACATTACATTTCACTTTCATTCGCTTTCCATTTAAGCTGATTTTAATTTTGTTCTCATTTCTCCCTCGCAGCGAACACCACACAATTCATGTGCCCTACAAGGTGCACACCGTGCATCATCATCATGTCCAGAAGGTGCATGTGCCCGTGGTCAAACACGTGCCCGTCTACAAGGAGGTGCATGTGCCCATCTACAAGGAGGTGCCCGTTCATCATGTCCATCACGAGGAGATTCTGCCAGTGCATGTGCATGATGATCATCACGATTACCATCATGGCTGGTCCTCTCACTCTCACTCCCATGGCCATGGCTGGCTGTAAATTAAAGTCGCGCTTTTGCACTGTAAATACTGTACAATGTCTTAAGTTAACCAAAAATATATAAAATTAAAAGTGCTTGTAAATAAAGTGAGATTTTCGATAGTAACTTTTGGGTTGAGTGCCAAGTGATTACTCGTATTATAGTTTTAATTTGCAGTTGCACTTGACCTTGGCAACTCAAACTGGCAGCCGTTTTGCAAGAACGACTTTCACAAAAGCGGCTCGGGGTCAACCAACAACAACGACAACAACCAACAACATCGGCAACACTTACAGCATTAACAACAGCAACAACAACAAAAGCTAGTTCCAATTGGCCAGCTGATCACCTGTAAATCCCACTCCTTGTCCCAGCGCGGAACTGGAACTGATACTAAAAACTGTTAGCTGTAAGCAATAGATAGGCGTGGCTCATTCTGGCCATATGACAAGGTTTTGGTCACATTTTTATAATACACGCAGAACTAATGACCAAATGTTCGAGCTGTTAAATCAAGTCAAAACCAAAGCAAGACATTAATCAAGTTTGGGGCGTTCATAAATTTTACGTTATAGTACATCAATTAAAAATGCAAAAATATGTTCGTTACAGCTAAGCTTGACTGTATTGCAATGTTTATCGGTACTCAATTCACCATAAAAAAAAAGGTTAATGCTTAAACCTAACATAAAGTCCAATCCCAAATGATTTTTGGAAAATACAAAAGGGAGCTCGTTATTGTAAAGCTCGACTGTATTATCATGTTTATGAGTACTAAATTTAATCATAGTCCATTCATTCGAAGTTAGTCAGTTATGCAAAAATAAGCCAACGTATCAATTAGCATTTCACATTTTTAATTGAAGATTGATTGGCATTTTTGGGTTACTTAATAAGTCTCTCTTAAATGAATTGCCGTTTAAAATAATTTTAAATAATAAGTAGCGGGAAAGTCTATATTCGAGCTTCAGACCATAGGATACCCGTTACTTATTTAAATGTATATAAAATATTATTTATTGCATTCTTTTTAGTACGTACATTGTTACGATTTTTGTCCGATCTTGTTACGATTTAGTAGGATAATAGCTAATTATATTAGTTAACGTTTATTGGCAAAAACAATCTTAATAACTGAAAAACTGCGCGTGTGGTGGCTTCAACCAAAATTTTGATCCATTTTTATTGATGTAATTGGACTTTTTTAACCATTGCAACAAATGTTGTAAGATGAGCTTTTTCCTGAATGGAACGAATGGGCAGTTTTATTAACATTTTATTTAAAAATTTTAGAATATTTAGGAATTTACTTGCATATTTAATTCAATTTATAATAGTGCTATTTAATATTGTTTAAAATTTAAACAATATCATTGTCGACAGCTTTTAGTTAATTAAATAAATAAATGTGCACTGGCTGCCACAAATTGCAACAGCGTTTCTGTCTGCTCAACGTTCCGCAAACTTGTAATTTTTTATTGTCTCGTTTAAAATATGTTACATACATAAAATATGGAGCTTTATTTGTAATTGTTGACCACGACTCTGATTATGCACTAACTTTTAAAGTTTATTGCAATTTTTTAAAATAAACAAAAAAAAAATTTTAACGAAAGAAACCGAGTGAACAGAAAAATAGAAATAATTCAAAATAAACAAAACCCACATGAACGAATAAACTTCGACTCGGTAGTTGGATACTTTATTACCTGAGCCAAAAGAAAAATTAAATATAGAATTTGTTTTAGCACAGATTTACTGTTTAACGCTTGACTAGGTAATAAAATCTACAGAAATTACCACTTGATTAAGTTTCTCAATTAAAAACAGTTTTTAGTAGCATTAATCTATTTGTTTATGATGTAATTAAGTATCGATAAACATTGCAATAAAGATATACATACATATAAGTGACTATAGCGATATGCACATTGTCAATTCGCCCTTCCGGAATTTTTCAGAATAGAATCGTTTGAATATTTGTCAGTAACAAATCAATGTACTTCCTGTTAGCTAGAAAGTTAACAGTTAAAATGAATGTTAATAATGAATAACATTCATTTTAACTGTTAAATTATTTGTATCTCGAAAATCTTTCAAAAGAAAGATCTTTCAGCTCGTTATAGTGTTATGCAACTGTACTTCAATAAAAAAATCAAGCTATTTTTTCAATTATTTTTTATGACCAACATGCTTTGTTTTATTTGACGCCAACAACGGAATTTTATAATTGAGAACTTGTAGCGTAAAAGGAAGCTAAATAAGTGGAAAATGCGTGAAATGAGTGTAGACCGTAGGTAAAGTGGACAATGTGGACAGTGGACAGTGTGTAGATGGGACTAATCGCTGCTGTTTAGTTGCAGAAGGGGAAGTTGGGGCACTGATGGGGCGAGACGCCGGCGGGATAGAGACGCTCCGTCCAGCCGGGCAAGGGAGCCGCCGCAGCTGGGGCACCAGCATGTCCGGCATTCACATCACAGTAGGGATAGTTGGGGCAGGTTTGGGGATTGATGCCAGCTGGATATTTGTCACCGCCAGCGGCAGCAGGTGCTGGTGCCGCATTCCAAGCGGGCTGTGGCTGCCACTGTTGAGGCTGAGGTTGTTGCCAATGCTGCTGGGGCTGCTCCCAATGGTTTTGCGGCTGTGGCTGCCACTGGGGCTGCGGCTGCTGCCACTGGGGCTGAGGCTGTTGCCACTGCGAGTGTGGATTGTGCAGGCGAGCATTATCACAGATGGGAAAATTGGGGCAATCCTGAGGATTCACACCAGCTGGATATTGGGCAGCCGGCGGATGTTGTGGCTTGGCCAGAACCAAAACCAGGAGGCAGGAGGCAAACATCTGCAGGATGACATAAAGAAGTGTCAAAGTTGAGACGGAGTTGGAGTTGGAATCTGGCGAACTTACCAGCTTGAAGAACATGTTGGTTGTTGGTTGGAGTATGGGTTAAGATGATAATCCTTGTGGCCAAATTGGACTATAAAGTCGTGACTAAACTTAAACTTCCAATTGGATTCCTGGTCAGCAGTGCACTGTGGGATCAACGTTGCCGTCACTTAGCTTATATAGCCGAACAGTCTCTCGGTTGACCGTCTAGAACCGAGACTTGATCTCAGCCTCAGTCTCCGTCTCAGTCTCGGGTCGGTTTCACTTTCATTGGCTGGCGCAGATTTGGTGCGGCAATGGTAACTGCAGTTGTTGTTGCTGTTGTTGTTGTTATTGTTGTTGTTGACTGATCTCGCGCATATTTTGCTTGATTGGCCCAACAGATTATTATTAGAGTCTTTGTTGTGAGCGCGAACGCGAACAAATAAATCGAACGGCCACGAAACACAGACACAGATACAGATACATTTACATTTATAGATACAGATACCTACATACATATTCGTATGCATATATGTACTAGATACTTATATCTAGTAAATAGACATACGTGTACATACTTATATCGAGTTACAGGCATGCCGTCATTAGCAATAGCAATGAACTAAGCCCCCAACTTGTGGATCGAACCAACTCGTATTCGATACTCGCATTCTGGCCAAAAATCGTTTGTCTTTGGCTCGAGCCATTTATTCTTTGATAGCCTCGCATGGCGTTGGCGTTGGCGTTGCTGTTTTTCGCCATTTGGCCAAGTGCTCTGTTGCAAGTCTGAGTTGCAGCTCAACCCTTGCCACACAAACACACACACTCTAAGCTGTCATGGGATCAGTTCGTGAATCACTTTATTTGTGCTGCAGGTTTCCCTGTCATGCCACCACAACACCTTTGCCTCCATCGACATCACCATCACCATCGCCACCATCGCCCGGAAGGCGAGTCCCCCATGGAAACGGGTTTCGGTGCAGCGACATTGCACTAGATTCAATGCACTGCACTCGACTCTTGATTCTGGGCAGAACTCGTATACTAGGGATGGACGAAAGGCAATTAAATTGCTATCATTGAATACTAAATATCATAAATTATATCTTTCCTTTCCCCAACTATTCAAAAGTCATTAAAATAATTTTTATTAACATTTTAATTTAATTTATTATACATCAATAAATAATAAAGATAATATTATAATTAGCCAAGTTATGCATAACGTTGAAAACATCGAAACTAAATTAAATTAGGAGTTTATACTTTGTGTTATATTGGAATTTGAATTTGTTGTATAAAATAATTAAAAATAATTGCAAAAATGTGTTCGAATAGAATATATTATATCAGTAAATATCAGTATTATTTCTGTTTACTGTTGAATAGTAACCGTTTAAAGTTCTAAACTTTTTTGAGACTGGCGCAAATTTATACACAGGCTTCATAGTTTCAATATGAAAATACAGTAATTTGTATTTTTGTAAAATTGAGCAAATTATTAAAATATATTATATGATCAAAAGGATATTTGAGTTTCTGGTATTGAGATTGCCTCCTTACTAGTTACAGCAGGCTGGTAGGAATTGACTTTAATAATCTGTACTCTTAAGTTAATACGTTTAATACTAGATAGATATATATTAATATAAATATTATATATATTCATGAACATATACATACATATTATTATAGTATGTCTAGTTTATGCTCTTAAAATGTAATAATTTGGATAATTGGAAATAATAATAGGAAAAAAGTAAATTTCTTAAAAAACTGTAAATCAATTAAATTATTTAAGTGATTTGGATGGGAAATTGTCGACTATCTATATATTTCTAAAACTCTTTGTCCTGACTGACTCACTGACTCAGAACCATTGTGTAGGCCAAACGATTAAACTTAGAAAGATGAAATTTTCACACGACATAGCGGAGACAATTTTATTGTACGTTGTAAGGATCTCATCTTTTTCTGACACAATATTTTAACTTCAACAAATTGTTTTAAAATTTTTTTCGTAAATGTACATTTTTAAATTTGTATCTTTTAAACTCGATAATATATGAAAATTTGATTCAAAAAATAAATCATATTTTAAATTTACAAAATTTATATATTCTGATTGGTTTTTAATTAATGTCATTTTTGATGCCAGCCCTAGTTCTATCAGGTTAGTCGATAAGCTTATGCAAATACCAATGAATTTCAACGTTGCTGCACATTGTCTGTCTGTCTGTCGCGTTAAAAAGGCGTTGTTGTTTGAGCTTTGCCGCATACGCACACACACATACGCATACGCATACGCATACAGAGCAGTCCAATGCCACAGACAACAGACGTTTGTCGCACGCATCGACTTCCTGACCAGAGGTCTACGTCAGAGATCAGAGACAGAGGCAAATTGGGAAATTCAATTACGACAAGGCGAATAATGTGTGCTGTCACACATATTATGAGCTAATCAGGCAACATTCGGCGGCCTCGGGGCCACACATACCTACACACATACATACACATATGCAACAGATTGCTGCAGTGGACTGACAATGGTTGGCAACAACGTGTAACGTGTAACAGATTTAGTTTAATTCTTATAATTTGTGCTTGCAACTGCCGCCGCCAGCCATTGGGCAGGAATGTGCGCGGGCGCGGCTGCTCCACTTGTAGGTGGTTGTCTAAGTGTTGGTGTTGCTATTAACGGTACTGGTAGTGGTGGTGCTATTGCTATTGGGTGCTGGTGTCTAATGCGAATGCGTTATGTGCGGCTGAGGCGCGGGCGCGCTGCAAGTCGATCTTGTTAGCCTTGATCAATGGCCCGGAAAAATAAAAGCCAGCGAAATTGAAATTGTTGACCGTTCGCATAATGCAGTCAGTCAGAGTCACACATGGTGGTGGTGATGGTGGTGGTGGTCCTCCACAGTTCCCCTAAGCCATTTTGTGTGGTTGTCTCTGTTTGTTCTCGCGCTTGTAAGTTGATATTTACTGTGATTGCTGTTGTTGCTGCTGATATCTCAACTGTCCGTTGTGTGCTGCCTTTTTTGTCACATTGGCGCTTTTTAAGTTATTATGCCATTATCTGTCGCCTTCTTTTTCGTCTAGTTTTTTAATTATCAATTTCCTTCTGTGCTGACGTCTGGCTGTTAACGGGGCGTGTGTTTAGGTGTGCCGTGAAAAGAAAGCCACTTTGCATATTTGCATACAATTTGCATATTTCGTTTTTGTTAAGCAGGTTTTCAATATTCAATTTTGTATTTCAAGACAAACTCAACAATAATTCAGTAATTCTTGTTTTTTTTTTTTTTGTTAATTTAAACTAGTAAGTGTTGGGGAGATTTGTTGACTAAACTGAACAAAGATTCTAAAAACAAAATTCGCTTACCAACAAAGTGTTATTTAATAATTAATGTAAGTAAACTCTAAGTAAAATATGCATAAGTTGATTTATTTAAAGCTACCGCTTTGCGGTGCCTAAAAACCTGTTCATGGCGCACTTGGGAGAGCTATGTATTTATTCGCATTCTATTCTTTCGCTTCAGTCTCGCTGTCAGCTGTTGCTTTCGCAGCTTCAGCTTCAGTTGCAGTTGCAGTTGCAGTTTCAATTTCCTCCACTTTTGCAGCAGTCGTTGTTGTTTCGGCATCAGCATCAGCTTTAGCATCAGCTTCGGTATCAGTCGTTGCCAATTCATCGTTTAGATCTCGACGCGATGAGAGTATATTATCTGGAAAGATAAACCACAAGCATTGTCAGACACAGAATATAACTAGCTGACTTAAGAATAGTTGTTTACCATATTCATCATCCTCATCGTCTGATGAATCACTATCGGAACTCTCACTGCGTAGCTGTGAAGATTGTGGCGTGTCTGGATGTCTTGCCTCCAGAGACAGGCGTGGCGCCACAGGTCGCTCCTTGCGTGCTGGATTCAGTGTACCACAGAAAGCGCAATGAAATGTTGTATACTCGTAGTCCTCCATGGGCAGCATGCCTGTCAAACCAAGATCCAACAGAATTAGAATTGTAATTGCACAAGATTAAGTGATATTTACCATTGTGCTTATGACATTCCTTGCATATCATGCCAAAGCGATTCTGTGGACTGTCGCCCACAATAAAGTCCACAATTCGATCCAATGCGCTGCGTGAGCTCTCATCGACAATGGGGAAGGGAGTGCGCCTGCGCAGCTGCTGCATTTCCCGCACTTGCGGCGTTGATGCCGTCACCTGCAGGTTGGGCGCGACGATGCTGCTGTTTAGGTTATTATTCATGTTGCGGTAAACGCTCGTGTAGGGCGATAGCGCTTGTGGCGTACGCTGCAGTGTCGACGCAGTCGCCGATCGGTTGAGTGCTGTGCTGCTGGGAGTGGGACGAGCTGGGCCCGATATGCCCAGCATGCGATTCTGTTGCTTATCACCAAATCGTTCAAGAAGATTCACTGCCACCTGCCGTCAAATTATTACAATTAATAATCTCTATATTTTTATGTTTCCTGTTTTCGCTTACCTTGTATGTCTCTTTGTTCATGACCTGCTCCAATAACTTGCTCTTTTTCTCCTTCAGCTGCTTCAGCTTATCGCCATTTTTATTGAGCTTGCGCTGAAAATACCACGTAAACATTTGACGCAAAAAGACAATACTGCAAAATAATAAAAGTGAATTTCAGAATTGCAACTTTTGGAAATGAGATCATCAAACGGTTAATTGGCCGGATTACTCACAGAACTGGGAAGAGCAGCAGTGGAACCAAGTACATGATGCGCTCCTGCATTGTTGGCGGGAAATAAAAGAAATACCATAGCGCAAAGCCAACAATGTAGACGCCAATTGTGAAGCCAACAAAGTTGGTAACGAATCGCCTTTTGCGATCCTGCGTATAGATCACATTCTTTTCAAGTTCTTGTATCTGAACTTGCAGTTCCTCCAGAACAGTTGTCGTAGATTTTTCCTTCTATAATTAGAAATGCGTACGTATGTAAATTTCTGCATATGTAGTATATACATATGTATGTATGTATATGAGTGTGCCAGAGGCCGCCCACAGCGTCGTCAGCTATTTGGCCCAACAATATGCATCACAGGAAAATACTTACCCTAAATTTCGATAAAACGAAGCCCATTTTATTATTATTATAACTGTGAACAATGTAATAAACTGCGCCTACTTAAATTTAAAATGTAAATAAATTGAACTATTTTCGTGCCAGTTGGAATTGCATATATTTTATCGATATGTTGACAGGGCTTCCAATTGCATGCATTTCGATTGGCTTGCTTATTATCGAATCTCGATAGTTAGTTTTAGTAATTTATTAAATTTTATATCAAATTTAAATAAGTTAAAAGAAGTAATTGTAAAGAAGTAGGCGGAATTTTGTTATATATGAACTTCTTTCGATTAAAAATTAGAAAATTTGTAAATGTAACAGGTTTTCGATAAGTTGGTAGCCCTGGTAAAAACATCAACAGCTGTAAAAATTTGCGCATTTTATGAACGAGTATTAAAAAATTAATTATATTGCTGGCCTAAGTTTAGATTGTTTTGAGATAACTGAATTTGTTTTGTGTGTGTTACACAACCAGTGTTCACTGCCCAACTTAAAAGACTAATAACTGGAAACAAAGAAAACTCATATCGGTTGCCACTGTGTGGGAGTTGTTGTTGCGGAACGTGGAAAGTGAAGAAACTCGCCAGACGCAATTGCAGCTGTTGTGCATTTATAGCTATAAACATAAATTAAACAAACTCATTACAATGGCCAAGATGATTTCTCAAGATACCTTTGATGATGTCGTCAAGGAGAATGTCGTGGACTTCTCAATGAGCCCCACGGAAGCCAAGGAGGAAACTATTAAACAGTTTGAAGCGCAGGTGCGTAAATTGTATGCGTCATCTATTGAGACATTCTAATTCCATCTATATCTATTGTGCTTAGGGCATTAACCTCGCCAATATCATAAAAGACTTGGCAATCAATACGGAAACTGGAAAGCCCATCATCAACGAAACGGTGGACAAAATCAAATCTCACATCAGCCAAAAGTCGGAGGACACACAGCAGCTGTTGGAGCTCATTACGGTCTTGGACATCGAGTGCCAAAAGTCGCTGGCGCATCGTGTGCTGGCGGGCAAGAATGGTGCACACGATGCACTCATAACGCTCTTGGAGCAGACACTCGCCGCTGATACGCTCGACACGACTCTACTCAGCAAATCGTTGCAGGCGGCAAACAGCTTAACACAGAAGCAACCGGACTTATTCGATGCTGAGGCATTGTCCATTGTTCTCAAGTTGCTGGAGCTTAAGGATCAGCTGGATGTCACTTGCCTGACGCTGCAATGGCTGCAGAAGGCGTGTGTTATGCATGAAACGAATCGTCAGAACATTATGAGCACCAATGTAATAAAACTAATGAAGCCACTGCTGCTCAAGGATTGTCCGCGTGTGGTGCGGGAAGTAACTGCGGTCTTGCGATTTCTGGTCCTGGATGACGACATTCGCGTGGAGTTTGGCTGCGCCCATGAGCACGCGCGACAGATTGCCAACGAATTATTGTTGCAGTTGGTGGAACTGTTGCCGGAATACACGGATGTCAATGTCCTGTCTGATTTACTACTCACCATTGGCACGCTGACCGTGCGACAGGAGCTCTGCACTGTCATTGACGATGCAGGCGGACTTAAGGTGATCTTTTCCATAATGAGAGACCATTTGAAGGAGGAGCGCTTAAATCGAGAGGCATTGAAACTGTTGCGCGCTCTTGCCGGCCATGATGCGGTCAAAGCACACATTGTGCAACAGGGCGTGGCACCTATCATTAAAGACATGCTGGAAACTCATCAGTCCAACGAGAACATTGTGTCCGCCGCCTTAGCCTGCATAACGACGCTCACGTTGCGCGTCAAGGAGCACAGCAGCGCCTTCTTTGAGACTGGCATTGCCGAGGTCATGGTAGAGGCGCTGCGAACGCATCCCAAGCACAAATATGTCCAACGCAATGGGGCTTGGGCTATACGCAACATGGTATCGCGTTCACGTGAGCAGTGCGATACGTGGCTATCGTTTGGAGCTGAGGATTTGCTCAACGCGGCCATGGCGGAACACCCGTCGGTGGCGCAGGACATAAAGGCAGCTCTGCGTGATCTCGGCTGCAAAGTGCAGTTGCGGGAGGAGTGGACCGGCACGGCGGAAAAGAAAATCGCAGCATGAAAGCAAATCGCTAATACGAGTATTCACTTTATATTTCTATTTTTATAATAATCATTGCTAACTTATTTCCATACAAAACTAATGCAACAGCACAATGATCAGAGCTTAAATAACATCGACATAAACTTACAAATTAATGGTAAACAGTGCTTAACGAATTCTGTATAGAGATTGAGGCAGTCTTGGCTTATTCACTCCAGGCTTATGACCATGCATTGACTACTTGGTAAGCTTAATGTTGCGCAGCGAACCAGCTTTCAAACGCAAATTGACAGTATTCGCAAGCAGTTGGCTGCTTGTTGTAGCTGTGGCTGCGGCTTCCTCCTCTGCGCGCTGCGCAAATGGATCTATCTTCTCTGAGCCGCCCACGCCGTTGTATGCAAAATTCGAGCCAATTGCAGCGGCTCCATTTGAGCTGGAAGCACCCAACAAGAGTCGCGGCTTCTTGAAAATTGAGTACTGCAAGAGAAGATGAGTGTTAGCTTGGGATCTTTGTTTGTACAAAGCAGTCATTACCTTTTCACTAAGATCACTTGTTGTTTTACGTATCACTCCAGTGGTCATGGTTATGCCCGTGCCTCTTTTAATGGGTGATATCTTGGCTGGCGGCTGGATTGGCGCACTGAGGAACCGTGCCATGCCAACGCTGCTCGATTTGATGTTGAGGTAAGGTGATGTAGACTCTTCAATTCGCTTAATATTCTGTTTCTGTAAATTGATGCACATTTGTTACAAGCATTGATCGCTAAGGAGAGCTTTGGGCACATACTGTTGTGGGCGAGATGGTGCTGCGTCGATCCTCGAGCTTAAGAGAAACCAAGTTGGTATTTAGGCCCAACGAATTGTTGGACGCATCCACATCAATCGTCTGAGTTTGCAGGGACTTTATCTACATTATTTAAAAAGAGCATTAAACACAGTCGCTGATTATGCAATTTAGTTGATACCTTCTCTTGTGCTTGATAAAGATCGCTCTCCAGCTGGGATGACTGCTCCTCAAGTTTTCTGCAAGATCCAAATGCTTTATTTGGTTTTAAGTTGGAAGTTTTCCTCTGCTTACCGCTTCAATTCCATTTCTTTGCGCAGATCATTCTGCACGATTTTCAGCACATTTCGCAGCTCGGTCTTTTTGGTTTCACACTGGCGCAGCTCTCGCTTCAATGTGGACACCCAGTTGGCCAACACATGAGGATTGGCTTCGTTCTTTAGCAGACGATCGGCATCCGCGGCGCTGGCTGTTAAAATCGCCGATACGCCTTCCATAGTGTGAATTTGCTGCTTTAGTGATTTGTTTTCCTTGCGTAGCTGCTCCACTACCTGAGCATCGCTCTTCAGCAAGTTGATTTGTGCAACGTAGCTACTGACAACGAAGTCCTTCTTCTGCAGCTTCTGTTCCAGGCCGGCAATGGTTTTGCTGGAATTGGAAACATACCATGACCAGTTGGGATTACTAGATTTGGGGAGTCATAGCATAACAGATAACATACAGGCACTTCTTTTGGGTTTCCTTAAGATCCTTCATTTGTGCTTCCACCTTGTGGCACTCCTGCTCCTTCATTTTCATGGCCAAATTCGCATTGTCCAGCTGCTCCTGCAACGAGCCCACATCAATGCGACTCACATCCAAGTTGGCCAGATTGAAGTAGACTCGTATGATGTTGCGAGTCGTGCACTTGTTTCGGCACTGTGGGCATGTTTTGGATCTGCAAGTTATTTTCGATTTGTAAAATTTACACTCAACCATTTATCATGACGCTTGTTTACCGCTCCAGCCATTGCATGAGGCAATTGTGATGAAACATGTGGCCGCAACTTGTTACGTACACTTCATCGGACTGTGTGAACAGCTCGGCGCATATAACACAATTTAAATTCAACATTCTAAATACTAAATAACTACATAAAAAATGGGATATAAATTGACGAAGACGTATCACAGCTTGCAGCAAAGAGATTTTCGCGCGGCTTTATCAAAAAACAGCTGTTTGTTGCGGCCAACTTCATGCTGGTTACAAATGCCGCGCAGCCCACTTCAAGTGTGTCGGTTATCGCAAACCAAACGATAACAATAAATAATGTAAGCGGTATCATAAAATGTTGGTTTGTGTCCTAGATAAGTTCTTGTACGCGCGAAATTTAAATGTGTTTTTTTGAAGAGTCAGGAAATTGATTTGCGTCAAAAAATTAGAAATTTCAAAAATCAATTAAAAATTAAATAAAAACAATTTAAAAAAAAAACAACAAAATCCAAAATGTTGTAAATTAATTAAATTCAATCTAAAATTGGTTTGGTGCAGTTCGCTCTTCGCGTGGCGAAGTTAGTAAAAAATCCAACAAATACGAAAATTCAAAATTCGAGAAAAGGCCAACAAAAATTCTGGTAAAATTTTCAAAATTCTAGCTCCAAAATTGAAAAAGTTCATTTTTATGTCGCGATAAAACTTCGCACTTTTTGAAAATGCAAAAAAGTGGGCAAGCGAGAGGCTGCCACCTTTTTTTTGGCAGTCTTAGCCTGGGCTGCCACCTTTTTTAAGTCAGGGCTGCCAGATGATTTTTTTTTGTTAGTCCTAGCCGGGGCTGCCAGATGATTTTTGTTTTACCGTTAAAAAAAGACGCGCGAAAAGCAAATTAATTTCTAATAAAATCATAGCTCAAACAAATAAAATCAATTATGCCGAGACTACTGCCCTTGCATCGAGGAATTGAGGCATTTTTAAAATAATATGTGAGCCTGGGAATGACAGGGTTTTCGCCGAATGTTTCATCTGCCGTTCGGCGCGTCTGACAATAGAAAAACCGGCAATTTAAAAAAAAAAATTTAAAAAATAAAATGTTTATATGATAATAAATATCGGACCTCCTGAAAGATTTATTTCGGGCTCGGTCCGGCCGGGCCTTGAGAAGGAGTCCCGTGCCCATCTCTAGTGACGACTCAAAATCGATTCTCAATTAAAAGACATTTTGCAAGAAAGTTCAATTTTTATTTTAATTTTTGCAGCCAATGAAATGTAGAGTATTTTAGCATAGCATTTGTTGCACATTTTTGTGTTTTATTTGCAGCATACAAATTGAGATTTTTGTTTGCTTGTATACCAAGCAATAATTCTTTTTTAATGCGCGCCAATTTGTTTTAAATATATATTAATAATCAAAATATACAATTGAAAAGATATCCTCTGAGTTTTGCAATTTTTAGTTAAATATAATAAGTGTATGTGTTTCGAATTATCACTTAATATAGAACAACAAATTTTAAATTGTTGCTGCAAATATGGAAAGTTTCTGGTTGATACATCTAGTTTAGACATACATAGATCTGTAAGTTCTTAAAATGCTATTTTATGGTTTTTGCTTTAAATGTTTCAAAATTTTTTTGTTTTTCTTTTTTTGTTCATTTTAAATATGTTGTTTCGTTTTATTAAATAGGGTGGTAAAAGATTTGATTTTCATTGTGATATTGTTTTCAACTTACTTAATTTGATCTTTAACTAGCATATGTATATTATTCAGTATTCAGTATTTACTGTATGTTTTGTTTTCATTTGAAATTATTTTGCTAATTACGTTTTACCCATTTATCCCGAAAGTAGTTTGCTTTTCAATAATACATGTGGTTTATGTTGTTGTTTTTTGATTTTTTTTTTACATTAATTTTATACTATTTGTTGCACCCTTTAAGCATTTTATTTTTATCTAAATATGCATCATATTCAAAGAAATCCTTGACATAATTTACCAACTTGTTTGCTTAGCGTTAATAATACAACAATTTTAAATGTAATTTAACTAGGTTTAATTTAACAATACGTTTAAATTGTATTTAAACACGTTTATTATATAAATATGTCAATTTTACAATAGATATTATCCTAATAGCCATTAATAGTCAACAAATATCTGCTTCTTTTTTTATACACACTTAAATTTCTTTCTATATTTATATGTATATGTTAGTGGGCGCTATATTATAGTATTTAGTTAGTGTAATCGGTTCAGTTGTAACGATTCCAAATGCTATTGGTACCCATATTCATATTCCTATATCCCCTTTCCTATTCAATTCCCAATCCCAAGAAGTTTTTATATATAAATAGCAGTATATGGTTTAAATGGATAATTTTCACATTTAATTTGAAAACACACACATAGTTTGGAAGTTTATTATGCTATAAGTAGTATTATTTAATTGTGCTTACTTTACTTAATTTATGACTTGGTATTTTGATTACAAAGTACTTAGTTAGTTGTTATGTTGGCTTCAACCAAAAAAACAGTTCCCACTTGGCAAGTACATTTAAATTATGTTAGATTCTTAGCGCTCTAATTATTCATAATTATCGTTTAACTATAATTAATTTAACCACATTTAGCTGACCTTATTTACACTAGCTATTAATCATATTCAGACCAATAGGCCACTATCGAATGTTTTTATATACATACAACAAAAAACAAAAAAAAGTGAACCGAAATGTATGCTTTAATAATGATCATGTTTGCTGTCTGCTTAAAGTTATCCTTTGTATACATGCTTGAAGTATAATTTATGTTGTTGTTGCTATTGTTGTTGTAGTTGTTGTTGTGGTACCAACGAAGAGGCAAGATCCCCCGCAATTTTAGCAGAAGCGCCTGCAAACAATTGTGTGTGTGTGTGTGCACATAAATCTCATTAGTATTTACATTAAATTTGGCAAAAAAGTTTCAACTCAAATGCATTCAAATGCAAAACAGAAATTTGAAATTAATGTTACTTAATTTAACTTTGTGAAAATGAATGGAATGGACGCAGATTTAACTGCTGCCACACGCAGATGGCTTCCCGAAGATGAAAACTGCTGTTGCTGCCGCTGAAATCGGAGTCAGAGTCAGAGTCGGAGTCAGAGTCCAAGTGAAATGCAAATGGGTAACTACTCGTATTCAAGGCAGGCGAGCATTCTACCACTGAACTGCAAAGTTGAGTGCAAAGTTGAGCGGCTGCTTTGTAGATAAGCCTCCAGGCGGCGAACGTTGGCCGGAATTCAGTTGGCATTGTGGCATAATTCGTATAGGGTGAGGGTGGTTGTGGGTGGTGGGGATGAGGGTGGGGGATGAGGCCCTTTGGGCCCATTAAGCGTTAACCGTTAGCCGTTGCATTGACCAAGTGATTTTAAACGGTTTTCGCATGCAGATGACAGCACCGATAAAAGAGCTGATAAAACTTTCATTTTGGCTACAGTTGAGTGGGACGAATTGAAACTTTGCCTTTCGGTTCGCCCCATGGCTTACAAATTGTTTCAAGGCATAGAAAACTGCCAACAAAGCGCTGTCAATTCGAATGTTTAGTGTGTGTGTGTGTGTGCCATCGGCTGCTTCCCATGGCCATCGTTTCGTGTGTTTTGTGAAATTGGGCGCCTCAAGCGACGACATCGACGACGCGACGTTGACAATGAAATTCGAAACACTTTGAGCACCAGCAGCAGTAGCAACAGCAATAGTAAGAGCGGAAATAGGGGAAATGCTTAAGCAATATCAATTTCGGAACCTGCATTGCAAATTGAAAATTGCGCGCGCGAAATTGAAAAATACTTGTAATAAATACAAATGAATGCAAAGAAATACTCTTGGCTAAAAGAAATGCAATAATGGCAATAGGTAAGCCTTCTATTTTTTATTTATTCTCAAAATTACCTTCGCCTCTTCGCATGCACTATCTAGAGCTTCCCGCTTCGATAATGCACGGGCCGGTGTCCGCCGAAGAGAATGCGCTTGAATGCCTGCCGGAATTCTGGACTGAATATCGTATAGATGACCTGTAATAAAAAACATATTTTTCCTAATTATAATCAGTCAACGTAAAAAGATAGAAAAATAGAAAAAGAGAGAATTTAGAGTAAGAAAGAGAGAGTTTTGAATTAAACATGGTTACCACTTCAGCTATATTTATTTTCTTTTATTTTATTTTAATTTAAATGACGTTTGGCATTTTCCAAATTTAAGAAAAACACTAAATTCACAATTATTTATTTGCTAAGCTTAGCTTGTTTTCATAATTTATTTTTAATTTATACTATTTTTCATTTAACTAATTCTTTTAAAACTGACATTTTATGTTAATTTAATTTAATTCGAATTTAATTGAGCTCCATAATTATCGATAGTTACTTATTTTAAAAAAAATTTGCTGCGAGCACGGCTGTCACAACTGGCGTTTTTGCGCCAGAACTGGATCTTTTTTTTTTTTCCTGTTGGCGCAATGGCAATGTATTTTTCGATTTGGCTCTTTTTTCAACAGTTTAGAATCTGTTATTTTGTATAGTTTTAAGCTAAAGTACATATTTATTTTTATTACATAACACAATCACTAGATTAAGATGAAAATTTGAAATACTTTGGAAATATGTGTTAATGCTTTAAGTGTTTCTGAACAAAATATTTTTTATTTAATTTAATGCAAAAATAGAATAAACTGCAAAAAAAAAGTTTTAGCTCTTTTTTAGTCGATTTGGCTAATTTTTTGTTTGTTTTTGGCTCAATCAGATATTTTTCAGTTGCAACCGTGCCTGCGAGTAGAGGTGGAGAACTATCGATGCTATCGATATCGGCACCACCAGCGATATAATTTTTCAAACCATCGATAGTTTTCGATAGTGTGTTATATGAATTTGAAATTCCAAATATTATAAATTTTTATATAAAATTGCAATTAAAATTTACAATTGGTGTTAATTTAGGTACTATAAAAATAAAAATAAATAAAATTCGTTATCAATAATAATGTTTCGCTACTAGCTATTGGAATAGCCAAAGTTGGACGATCCAAATCTTTCTGTCCAGCCTACTAAACTTGCGCTCGGACTCGGTTCATTTACGTTACGTTCTTCTTTACCTTTTTCGACTATAGTAAGGAAACTTGTCCATGTCATAAAAATATATAATTATTGAAAACAAAACTTAATTGTTTCCGAAGCTCTGCAGATGCCAAATGCGCGCTTTCCTGTGACGCGTTGAGCGTCATAAAAAAGCTATCGATATCGTTTGCCAATGAGTTGGCAGCTCTCTGATGCTATCGAAATAGTTTTCAAAAGTTGATACGCAAGGAAAACAAAAATATATATTTGATCTACGACAAAGAAATATATAAACAATCAGCGAGTAAGTAAAATTTACTACTTAGATAAGTTATAAGACATCTGAATTGAATTTTGTTCAATTAATTTGCAGGAACTTCAAGTTAGTACCCATGGAGAGAGAAAGAGATTCGAATAAGAATAAGAATTGCTGTGATAAGAAGCGATTCGAGGTTAAAAAGTGGAACGGTGTGGCACTGTGGGCATGGGATATTGTGGTTGACAACTGCGCCATTTGCCGCAATCATATAATGGATCCATGCATTGAGTGCCAGGCCAATCAGACAGCAACTAACGGCGATGAATGCACCGTCGCCTGGGGAACATGCAATCATGCATTTCATTTCCATTGCATTTCGCATTGGCTGAAGACCCGCCCCGTTTGCCCGCTGGACAATCTCGAGTGGAACTTTGAGAAATATGGACGCTAGACACTGTTGACTGTTGTTGTAAAAATGTAGTACGAATATTATGAATGCGTAAATGTACATTGATATGTATACTATAAAGCAGTGGTGTACAAAATGCTTAAAGCCCATCCCATGGGATAGGATCTCGTAGTTCTTCTACAGAGAGAGAGAAAGAGAGAGAGAGAGAGAGAATACGTGTGTCCTATATCTATAAATAGCACATTCTGCGGCTTGTGCTCCAACGATTTGTGTGGTCGGCTTTTTCTTCTCTCACGAAGCATCTGATCGGCTGATCTGCCTTCAGTGAGGAGAGATTGCACAGCGCAAAACTTTAATCATACACTGCAACTAATGCTTTGCTCTCTTTACTTCGTTAACTGTAAGGCTGCGCGCACACTGGGAGCTGAAAGCGGAGCTTATCAGCTCGAAAAAAAACAAACACACTGCTTGTATGAGCGTGCGCACACTAAAAGCTGAGCTTATCTATTAGTTTTGTTCTGAACTTTTCAGCTCGCCTATAAGCTCAGCTGTAAGCTCCGCTTTCAGCCCGCAGTGTGCGCGCAGCCTAACGATGCGACAGTTCGAATATGCTTTAAATTTATTTGTTCAGTGTAAAGCAGCACGCACACAAGCGCAATGTTTGATACAAAGCCAAAGAAGCAGACTTACCGGATTCAGTGTTGAATTGAAGTAGCCCAGCCAGAGGAAGAGGGAGGCGACACTGTCGCTGATTTGGCAGGCGGCACAAAGGGGCATGGTCAATGCCATCACAAAGAACGGCAGCCAGCATACAACAAAGGCGCCTGTGATGATGGCCAATGTTTTGGCTGCCTTGCGTTCACGTTTCGCCTCCAGCGTCTCCTTGCGCTTGTTCACCTTTTGCATGGGATTTGCAATGCTTGACAACTGCTGCTGCTGTGGTTGTTGCTGTTGTTGTGGCGGGTGGGAGTGAGAAAATGCTGCTGCTGCCTGATGTTGCTTGGTGCGAGGCTCTGGCGTTACAGAGCCCGAGGCATTGGTCGAGGAGCTGCACAACGGATGTGCTTGGTTGCAGCTTGTCAATGTACTGGTCTTTGCTGTCATCGGTCCGGCGGTGGCCTGTGGTGCAACGGCGGGTGGTGCTGTTGGTGTTTGCGGCGACAGCGCTGATATCGATGTAATTGTTGTGGCATTGGATGTGCTGGCACCACCGCCGCCACCACCACCACCACTACCATCACCGTTTTTGGCAGTTTTTTGTAGCTGCTGCATTTGTTCGAGCTGCTGTTGAAGCTGCGGATCCTCCAGCACCTCCACAGCGGCAGCACCATTGCCGTTGGCCTTGCTCGACGCTGTTGCAGCAGCAGCCGTTGTCACCGCTCCCTCTCCTACTGCTCCTAATGCTCCTGTTGATGTTGTGGTTGCGGTTGCCATTGCCTCATCCTGCTGCTCTTCCTGTAATCGCTCTTCCAGCTCGTTGGCATCGTTGTTGGCGCCAGTTGTTGCCAGTTGTTGATCCTTCTGTTGTTTGCTGGCACTGCTGGCGTGCTGTTGGTTGGCCAACGCCACCAGGTGAGACACGGTGGCTATTTGACTGCCCGATGTGCTGGGCACCTGCAAAGATAGCGCAGAATGCTACAAAGTCAAATTTCATTCGGCAAATTAACAATTCAAATCTGAGCAGGACACACTCGCACACACACACACACATAAATCAGAACTTCCAATTGCATTCATAAATTTATTTAGAGGCATCCTCTCTCCCCCCCAGACTTCTCTCATATAATTCTTCCCCTCCGCAATGGGTCGTCAATTTTCATGGACGTTTTATGCCACGCCAGTTGTGGTTATAAATTTGCCAAATAAATAAAATTGCTGGGCAAATATTTATTTTCGTTAAGCTCGTTGCGCATTTCTGCTCTTCTGGAACCGCCCAATCTTGTCCTTGTTGTTGTTGTTGTTGTATTCTTTTTGATAGCAACTGCCACGCCCATGCTATTACAAAAGGCCGCCCACTATCAGGCAACGAGCAGGCGGTCAAAAAGAGACGGGGTGAAAAAGTTGACGGCGGCACTTGGTCAAAAAGGGCTACAATTTGTCGAGCTGTCGAGCTGAGCACAGCCTGCTAACGGCATGTCCTAGGCACTAAAATTCATATAATCACCTGTAATTTGAGCCAGCAGTGTTCATGTCCTGGCCACATTATGTGCAGAAGCGTAAAGTGCTAAAATCAACTTTTATGTGTTATAAATTTTGTCTACGGCTTTCGACTCAGCTCTCCAGCATCGCAGGTGGCGCGCGTTTTCGGACTGGAGATGGCCGAATCAGTGTTGCCAACTCCACTTGGCCGTTTCTCTTGTAAATCACCAATTGCCGGAAAATCTACTAAAAAGGTCATAAAGCCTATTTTCTCCCTCTTTATTTTTTCTGTCATTTTTGTATGTCACTGAATGTAGTGTTATGGATTTTTAATATGGTAAATATTCATAAAAGACTTGCTTATGATTTGGGAAAAGTCTTCCCACATTGGGTTTCTATATAAAGCTTCCGGTTACAAATAAATAGAAAAAGAAAATTTGATTTTTATTTATCTCAATAAATAGATCTCAATTTTTTAAATTTTTTAATATTTGTTTTCAAATTTACATGATTTTAACATTTTAAGTATTTTCTTTTTCTAAACCGAAGTCATACCGGTATTTCGAAAACGAGACATACAATAAAACGGTTTCATACCCTGATTTAAAATATATTTTTTTAATATTCTTATCAAACTTATCTTCGTATAGGATACTGCATTCAAAAAATGTAATGCTAAAATTTTATCTATCTATTCTATCCAGATTATATTTTTCGTAATTCCGATTTCTTTATATTACATAAAAACATAAATTTTTAAAATTCAAGTGGACATTGAATATTTCTGCTGAAAGTTCTTGTGAAAAGCGCAAATCGGTTTTCTCATTTTCCCATCGAGTTTATTGCTCGTCTCTGATATTAAATTGCAGGCTGTATGGAGCGCACATTAATTGGGGGAACGGACACGGCGTATCGAAATGAATTTTATGACATTGATTCCATAATATATTGCTTGGCCATTATGGGCGTGTAATTGATGCGGTTCCGTCTTTGCAACACAAAAGTCCAAAACAGGAAGACATTCAAATTTGGCGTAAAATAAAAAATGCATTTTCAATTTGTGACCAACAATGCTTATAACAATAGCTTCTGGTGGCACTGTAAAAGGGACATTCATATGTATAAATATGTATGTGTGAACGTATGTGTACTTATAAAATTGAATAGCCATTGGCAAATTGTCCATGGCCACAAAGCGAATAGCATATGTATGTAACCTAAGCTATTGTAATTTCCATTTTCATTCTCATTTTCATTGTCATTGTCATTGTCATTGTCATTGTCATTGTGTCATTGTGTGTATCCGGGTGTCGTTCCCATTACAAAAAAATGTTGTAACAGGTTTCAATTTCGTTTGGTTTCATTTCGATTTCTTTGACTGCACAGCATTTTTAATGTTGCCACAGAGCACGTAAAGCAAATCAGGACAACAGCAACTGCAATTGCTGATGGGAAATAAACTCGTACTTTCTCATTTGGAGTCAGTCCTACAACAATGCGAATAATGATTACGAGTTGTTTTGGCTTCCTCAATGGTCAGTCGACAGAGGGCAAAGCGAAAATGTTTAGTGGCTGGCATATGACAACAGTTGAAAGTTTTGTTGTTGGCAGGCACACAGTACAAACTTGAAGATTACGCATACGCCGCATGGCTAGTCGCAAGTTTGAAGGCAACTTTTAATTTGAAATGTTTTTATGGGGGGGAGAGGCAACTGTAAACACGTAACCGAAACCGAAACCAAAAACCCAAAACCAAAACACAACACAAAACAGCAACCAACACAAACCCACACACACTTCCCCACAGCTAATATATTATTTATGTGCATGTGCACGCACTCTACTCCCCCTTGCTCTCCTTTACTTCCCCCTTGCTGCCACTGTGACCTGCATGCTGCCCTCTAACCTCTTCAGCCTGCATTTAAGTGAGATGTATATTATTTGTTTCAATTTATTTCCAGCGCCACTTGCGCCTGCATTGAGTTATTGTTTTAGTTTCCAATTTGGTTTCCTTTCTCGCACTGCACTCAGCTCTTATCAGCATTGTTATGAGGTTTCGCTGTACCTACGTAGTGTTTTCATGTCTTTATTAAGTTCGACCAGTTAGAGAAGCAAAAACAGCTTTAAAAGCACACTAAAGCTGAAGTGTTTTAGCTTAAGCGTAAAGCTCAACTCAACCTATTTTTTAAGTGTTGCACTCGTATGCCAGAATACGATTAAATTAAGCTCACTCATAAAGTGATTTAAATCTGAATATTGAATAATGCTTAATCAAGTGTGTCTTACAAATCTTTAACAGCAAACAAGCAACTTAAAATCTCCTGAAACCATACAGCCTAAGCTTTCAAATGTTAAAAAAGTTTGATAGATTGGAAAAAACTTAACATTTAATGAATTTAATTAATTAAAAGTGCATGCTATATATAATATTAATTTGTTAATTATATATGTATCATATTACTAAAATTCAAAATTGTGATCAAATTGTAATCCGAAAATCGCTACACATTTGTGGAGCACACCTGAGCACACCAAATATGATTTTTTAATACAAATTTAAATTTAAAAATTTTATAATGTTTTTTATTTATAGAAGTAAGTTTTAGTTAACTTGAGGTCAAGTAATGTCTATAAGACACCAACAAACAACAACACACAAAACACTTGCCAAAAATGCAAGGAGCATGGCTCGGTATACAGCTGTTTCAAGAGATGCCAATCTCTATCATCAGTACCGTTTGCTGACTTGACCAGCGATCTCAGCCTAATGTCACTTTTGAGAAACCAAAACCAGTTGTGAATTTTAGGTCTCAAAAGTGAAAAAATAGCTGTGAAGCTGATCTAGCCCTTTGTGTGTTGTTGTTGCCGTCGTTATTGTGCAAATGCCATTGGCATTTTTATTGCAATAACAATTTTGGTTTTTTGTTTTCTGTTTATGTCAGTAACAAGAGAGTGTTGCCACTATTTCAGAATTTTTCCGGCGTGTAGTCCGTTTATGTTTAAAAATGTTTGTTTTTGTGACCTTTCTATATTGTAGAAGTAAGTTTTAGTTAACTTGAGGTCAAGTAATGTCTATAAGACACCAACAAACAACAACACACAAAACACTTGCCAAAAATGCAAGGAGCATGGCTCGGTATACAGCTGTTTCAAGAGATGCCAATCTCTTGTTGGTGTCTTATAGACATTACTTGACCTCAAGTTAACTAAAACTTACTTCTACAATATAGAAAGGTCACAAAAACAAACATTTTTAAACATAAACGGACTACACGCCGGAAAAATTCTGAAATAGTGGCAACACTCTCTTGTTACTGACATAAACAGAAAACAAAAAACCAAAATTGTTATTGCAATAAAAATGCCAATGGCATTTGCACAATAACGACGGCAACAACAACACACAAAGGGCTAGATCAGCTTCACAGCTATTTTTTCACTTTTGAGACCTAAAATTCACAACTGGTTTTGGTTTCTCAAAAGTGACATTAGGCTGAGATCGCTGGTCAAGTCAGCAAACGGTACTGATGATAGAGATTGGCATCTCTTGAAACAGCTGTATACCGAGCCATGCTCCTTGCATTTTTGGCAAGTGTTTTGTGTGTTGTTGTTTGTTGGTGTCTTATAGACATTACTTGACCTCAAGTTAACTAAAACTTACTTCTACAATATAGAAAGGTCACAAAAACAAACGTTTTTTATTTATATTGAAAAATTAGTTTTCTTTTAATTTTTTTGATAAAACCATTAAAAAACTTTTTTTTAATAATTTATTTTTTAAGAATTATAATAGTAACTATATATCTTCAAATAATAACGATATACCTAATTTCCACAAAAACAAATTTAAAGTAAAGCGAAGGTGTACTTACAAAGTACATGCGAAATCGGACCAGCTTCAGACTTTCATAACTTTGTTAAAACTGATCCGATTTCCAAGCGAATGTCATTTCGATTACGGTTTGGCCTAAATATTATAAATTACGTTAAAATAAAAATTTTCTCGAGAACGTAATTTTTATGCAAATTTGTTTTTTCAATCGTGTTTGGAAAAGAGATCGTTTTATAAAGATATTTGGTATTTGATTCTTTTGTTGATATTGTAACTATGTTTTAGCTTTTCCTATCGCCTCTATTCGTCTCATATTAAGCCAAACTACGATGATAAATTTATATATTTGCTTTTGGCTATGTGTGTTGTGTGCGCCCGAGTGTGTGTATTTATTTATTTGGCTTTGGCTGTCCACTTATTTGGCTCACACAGAAACCTGGCCCAAGTAAATATTTAATCTGAGTGTGTGTTTGTTTGTGTGTGTGTGAGTATTTGTGGCCAGCAAAGGCAAATACGATACGCAGTTGGTGCTCTTAGTTATTATGGCCAAGCGAATGGAAACGAAAGCTGTTAGCCATAAGCCATCAACATATTTTCTTCAATTACTCAAGCGTATTGAGTGCCTTGTTAGGCAACGTTTTCTTTCAGCTCCTGTTGCTGCTACAGTTACTTTTGTTGTTGCTGTTGTTGTTGTTGTTGTTATTGCCGTTGTTGTTATTGTTGAGCTTTGTTTTCATTTGGCTGAATCTGATGGCGCTTTGCATGGCGGCGAGGCGATTGCAAAGGAGATGGCGATGGCGTTGACGATGGCAATGGCAATGGCGATGGCGATGCCGGATCCTTGTCACAGAGCTTATATTTGACTTTGCTATTACTTAACCTGCACGATTTGGAGCGACCTTTGGCCACTCGACTTTTGGCCACCTTGTGGCAATACCAAACAAAACGTTCAAGCAATTTATTTTTGCCAGCCTCTTTTATGGTTTCGTTTCTCTTCGGTTTTCGTGCCTTGGCTTTAATGTGTTATTATTGAATGTGCATACACATATATATATATATGTATGTGTGTGTCGAATGTGTGTATATTTTTTAGCCATAAAAAGCCGAAATTGAAGTTCATAAAATGCGGCTAAATACAAATTTTGGCCGCCAATAAACAAACAGCTTTGCCTGCATTTTATCGCTGAAATTTTGTGCCGAGTGGGTAATTTGCAGGATTGCAGGATTTGCAACTTGAGTGACCCAAAAGGCTACCTGGACGTCGGCTTATATGCTTATGGAATATACTCGCATGTACACATAAATACATACTTGTAAGAGTACATACATATGTATATGCATCTAAGCTTTTTCCGCAATCAAATCAAATGATGTTGCTCTTTTAATTTTCATTTTTGGTTTGACGACAAACGCTGCGTATACGGAATCCGAGCATGCGTATATACACTACTGGCCAAATTAATAAGTACACTCTTTCTTTTACGATAACAGCTATTGTAAGTAAAGTCTTCAAATTTAAAAAATATATATGGAAAGGTCATCTAAAAGGCACTTATTGTATGTAAATTATGAATAAGTGCCTTAAAAGCAATTTTAAAAAAATTATAAAAAATATAAGCGAAAAGGTTTTTAAAAATTTTTTTTTGCAGTCACTCCAAAAATTGTTTGAAGAATGTTGTTGCATCCCAACATTTTTTTGAAAAATCGAGGAAAAAAGTTTTGAAAGTTGATTTTTTTTAAATTTGAATATTTCAATGGGTACTTAATGGGTTAAGGAAAGTTATGCATCATTCAAACGGAATTTAGATGACCTTTCCAAATATATTTTTTAAATTTGAAGACTTGACTTACAATAGCTGCTATAGTAAAAGATAGAGTGTACTTATTAATTTGGCCAGTAGTGTATGTATGTGTAAAAAAATCGATTTATGCGTGCATAAATCAAACGTCAGGACTACTTGATGTTCCAGCTAACGACATGTGCAAGTTTCTATTAGGATTTATCAAGGATTACGCGAGCATGCAGGGCAGTTTGGGGAAATCAGGAAGCAGGACATCCACCGGACAAGGACTTTATTTTTGGCAGGCAGGCAGTCAGGCTGCGTGCTTGCGTGCATTCAGGAAGCAAACTCAGATCGTTGGGCACACGTCAGGCGTTATGAAATTTACTTTGAATGTGCACAAAACACAAAAGCCAATCCCAATCCCAATTTCAAAACGCACAACTCTCCACATACTCGTACATACTTTGGCTGTTGTTGTTGTTGACACTTACCTCAATGCCAGCACGACTCTTGCTGTCCACGTTCGAGCTACTGAATTCGGTGTCCTCCACTGTGTTCACCGTATTCGTGGAGTTGCCCTCAACCAGACCAAGGGCTGTCGTCCCACCACCACCGCCCTTATTCTTGGCCGTTGAGAATCTGCCAAGACGTAGTCGCAGACGATTAAGCTTTGTATCTGTTGGCGCACCAGCATCGGGCTAAAAGATAGTAAGGGAGAGAGAGAACAAAGTGGAATATACTTGTAGTTAAAGCCGATTTCTCTGTTGAGCTGCATCGATTTTGAATACCCAAATTAAATTCATAGTTTTTGGAACAGCATTAAAATGAATAACAAAAGGCGAAAATTTGCATTTTGGTTCGTTATCGCTATCATTGTTGTTGTTGTTGGTGTTGTTAGTGTATTGTAGTTGTAGCCTTACGCTTCAATAAACCGCAATTTGTACGCATATCAGATAGGTTGAGGCTGAGCCCGATCTGATCCCGTGTGTTGCCTTCACCATATGCATATGTAAGTGGATTCGAACGTAAATAAAATTGTGTGTATTTGTTACAGTCACGCCATAGTACAACTTTTATATATATACACCAAAACAAAAAAAAAGGAAAAAAAGGGGAAAAGGGGAATCCCCACTGTGTTCGCCATCGAACCTCATTGCCTGCTCAAAATAAATTTCACGCTCGACTGCTTCAAGCGCTTGACCTCTCTGATTTTTTTTTTACTTTCGCTTTTTTCCTTTCTTTCATCTCCTTTCTCGCATCTCGCTTTTTTTCTATAGTTTTTGTCATCGCCTTCAATCCCACCAAATTAAAGTAATTGAGTAGTCAAACCTTTTGCCTCATCGTCAACGTCGTGTTGACCCTTTGGCAAGTCGATATTCCTTTAAATAAATAAAATTATGCTGATTTTGCGTTCGTGTGCGGAAATTTTCCAACGCCAAAAAAAGAAAAGAAAAAGGCAGAGGCTTTCAAGAGTGCCTGGTCATGACCCCGACACCCCTTTGCCTAAATTCTTAGCATTCCCAAATGGCGTGAACATTTGCGCAAATAGTATTAAATGGATTTGCAGCTACGCATGTGACCTTCATTTTGTGGGCAACTCAAGAGGCGAAATTACTTTGTCGCATGCATAGCCAAGGAGTTGAATTTAAGAAGGACTCGGCTCATTAAATATTGAAGAGTCGGATGCTTAATTAGTTAAAGTCTCAGGTGTAAAAGTTTAATCTTTGCTGGGTCTCATTATTTACAACTACTACTGTACAAGAAATCTCTAGCAATAACTTTTCACATTTCCGTTGGGAAAACTTGTGCAACAATTCAACAATATTTATGTAACAATTGTATTTTGTGTGCGCGTTACGCTAATTAAATTTACGCTCAACGCCAGTTTCACACATTTTACATTGCGTATACGCCGCGAATACGTTGCTGCTGCCATGCGGGTAATCAATGCGTAATTGAATCTCTGATAACTTCAAAGGCACATACATATTGCCACGTGTGTATTGCCAGCACATTGTTTGCCAGTTGGCGTGCCATAAAATTGTCGGGTGCAAAACAATTGGCGAAAAACTTTGTGAGTGGCGTTTAACCATAAATTCCATGGATTCCCTTTTGGCATTTGCTTAGATCGAAAACTAAACTACATGGCGCATTAACGTTATTTAAATACTAAAGCAAACACACATACATATACACTTACACCGATAGATAAGATGGCGATAAGCGTGCTACCTTCCCCTTGCCATTCCCCTTCCTCTTCACTTCTCCCTCTTTCCAATACTACACTTCACTAAGTCGCAGCTCACAGAATGTGTAGCATACTTTTCAGCAGCCTCGACGATAAGAAAACCCAGCTCAATGTGTATTTTATGTAGATGTGCCTGTCAGCTGTCGCTACATACATACACACACTTGTTCCTTGCATGTGTGTGTATGTGTGTGCACATTTATTTAAGCGTTTGCATAAACGATACTTGGTCGAAGCCATTTCGCCACTTTGGCTAATTTATGTAAATTGTTTTCTTATTTAATTGTTTTTCTTGTGAGACATGTGTTGAGCTTCATATCATTGTAAGTATGTGTCTAGAGCTCTCTGTGTGTATGTAGTAATGTATATGTATGTATACATGTGTGTGAATGTATCGGTGTGTGAATGTGTATCCAATAATTTCCTTTCATGCGAATTATGTGCTGCTCTGGCTTGAATGTCGTGTGTCTGACAGAATTTTCTGCTTTGACTTACACTTGGCAACATGTTTTTGTTTTAAGAATTCAGAGAGTCTTAAAACATTTTTTAAAGATGGCAAAGTTTGTAGAAAAATTTGGCAGTAAACATGATTTTTAAAATTTGTATTCTGCTTATAAAACCATTTTTGTTGCATAGTGTTAATGTTGATGCTATTGATAAAAAGGAAACGAGCACAGCTTGACGACGTGTGTCGCATTTGGACAACTTTGGTGGCGGTCTTAGCCTCAGTCTCAGTCTCAGCCTTAGACTCTCGGCTAATGCTGCTCTTGGCTGTTTGTCATATGGCCATGGTCATAATGTCAATATCTAGAGCAATCAATTTGAGCTGCTGTCGCTGCTGTCACTTTTGCTTCTGCCTCAGCTGCTGCTGCTGCTGTTATTCTTGTTGTTGTTTGCAAATGTAATTGTGATTATGTTCGAGTGGTCAAGGCGGGCACAAACAGCACTCTCTAACACACACATGCACACTCTTAAAGCTCTTTGGACCTTAAGCGTAAGCATCTGGGCGTTGTTGTCAACACACTTGTCCAAGAGACACTCCAAAGAGCGATTGCTTTTTGTGTTTAATGTTACATTATTATTAATGTTTGCTGCTGGTGATTGTTGCTGTTGTTGCTGTTGTTTGGGGCCTGGCATATCGCATTAGAACCATGGATAAATTACAGATAATACCTGTGCGCTCAATTTGCTTAATTGCCTTTTACTATCGTGTATTATGTTAATTGCAAAATCAATGCCTACGTTGGGTCCAACTTGTGTGTGTGTGACTACATGTATGTGGGTGCACGTGTGTGTGAGTATGTGTGTGAGCTGTTCAAACTGCATTTCAATTAAAATTACGCATTAATGTTGAATTATGCACTAAGCCAATGTCGATTCGTCGACAAATGCAACTATTCGAATTTGATTATGCAATTTAAATCATTCGCAGGGCAATTTATAAATATATACATTTTGCCCGCTAGAAATGGCCATAAACATGCTAAATGCAAAATGCAATTAACTTAAATTTATGGGGCTGCCAATGCACAGAAATAACCAAATTTTTCGTATGCGTATCTCTGGCTGTTCTTGTTGCCCTTGTCCAAAACTTTGCTACAACAAATCTTTATTAAATACAAAAAAAAAAAAATGTAACGAGAGAAAAAAGAGAAATATTGTAACGAAACGCGCAGCGGGCGAACAGTGGAATGTATTGTGTTGCTTTTCTTGTTGTTGTTGTTGTTGATATTGCTGTTATTCATGTTGTTGGTATGTATGTGTAGGTTAGTATAAACCCTCGTCAAGTTGCAGGAAAGCAATTTTCAATTTGAAAGCATTTAGTTCAAAAAAAAAAAAGGAATAACAAGAGAGTAATTCGATAACATTGGCAAGTCCAAAACATTAATACTCTTCTAAGTGAAGTGTTGAAAGCTCGCAGTACATATTAATTTCAAAATGTTGTTAAATTTATGAAATCGCATTAGAACTTTTATAAATATCGAGCAATCAATATCAGATCTTATCATATATAATATATTACATATACATAATTTTAATAAATAATAATTTTATGTTCTTGAATTAAAGAAGAGATACTGGTAAAATTACATAAATTTAACTGGGATAATAATAAAAAAAGAAAAAAATTGAACAATTAACATATTAAATAAATTAAAGAAGACATTAGGCTTCGATAGCTAGTCAAGTCAGCACAACGGTACTGATGATTGAAACTGGCATCTCTTGAAACAGCTTTATACAGAGCCTTGCTTCTTGCATTTTGTTGTGTTTTGTATGTTGTTGTATGTTGATAAAGTGTCATATCGAAATATATTAGACCTAGAGCTAATTAAACTCACCTATAAACAATTAGAAAGGTCTCTAATCAATGAAAGCAATTAATTATAGTACTTTGTTATTTAATTTTGAATCGATAGAAATTAGAATCTGATATGTGGGATTGCCGTTAATATATGTAAAAAAAAGGTTAATGACCAATTATTCGGTATACATATGTTTAAATATACAGCTTTAAGTAACATTTATTATTCGTTCTCAAAGTTGAAAGCTTATCTTATACTAGTATTATAGTAGTTAAACTTTGAAGTTGTTATTTACCAACATAGTTAGCAAACTCAGAGTAAGGGTATTAAAATGCCTGTGCTGAGTGGGGTAAATATATTTTAAAATCAACAAACAGGCCAGGCAAGTGAATGGCACTAAATGGTTGCGTGTACTATAGCTACTTTTCTACATATTTACGTATATATATCAGTGTGTGCTAGTATTGGTATTGGCAAGTGCGTTTGCTCACATGTAACTAACACACACACGGACACATACACACATACAGAATGAGGCATACAAGAAGCAATATGGGCCGGACATTGCTGGGACATGTGTACACTGGCAAATAGTGGACAACTTGTCTTGTTTGCGCATTGAATTTGTGATTCCAATGACTTTTTGCCAGCTTCGAGCTGGTCAGCTTTTCTGTATGTATTTGTATACATAGGTGTATGCTGAGGTGTATGTGTGTGTAAAACTGTAAGTGTATGGGTACGTAAGTGGCTGCAAACATTTTTACGTCAAATGGTCATTTTCAATTTAGTCAAAGCACTAAGCTTAAGTTAAGTAGCTGTCTCTAAGCATGTGCCAACGTTGGGCACCACACTCTAAGAAAAAATAAGCTAAAACTAAATACAAAATATGTAGGCACGTATATCAAAAATGTCCAACGAAGTTTGGATACTCTATTAACTAAACAGTGTAATATTATTACATAATGTGCGAAAGAACGCTAAATTCACACACTTTTGTCATTTATGGCTTTTTTTCGCTTACATTTGATACAAAATGAATTTTCAGTTGGTAGAATGTGGAAAAATTTGCGAAAATGTTCGAATAAATTTTTGTTTCACAAATGGAAAAAATTTCAATGTTACGTTGTGTAATAAATTTATTAAAATGTTTTCAACTACGATTAATTGAAAATAGCAATCAAATGATTTTATTTTTTACCTGCATTGATAAAATTAATGCTAATGATAATGCCATAAGTAGTGCTAATGAAAAATTTTAAAATGTATCAGTATCCACACACAACACACTATCTGCAAAAACAATAACAACACCAACGACTACAAGAACTCAACATTGAAGATGTGCATGGGACTAGTTGGATTCGGGCTACCCATTTTCGTTTAACTTCTTGCCGGACTTTCAAATGAGTTGCCTTTGAAAGTTAGTACTGCAGAAGGTAAGAAATTTGGCAGAATGCATTTTTAAACACACTTGAATGAGGCTGTGGCTGAGGCTGCCTAATTACATTTGGCCCAAAGCCCAGAAGACGAAGTGCTCCATGCAAGCACAAAGCTGGCTAAAACTTGAGGGTCTTGCATATGTTATGAGCAAATTAAGCTAAGGGCTTAAGTTTACTTCAACCGGCAGCAACTCTCAGCTCAGCTTTGTGGGGGCTGACCTTTATCTCTGGTTGATTTTGTGGCTGTGTTCGCGGTTAACTTCATTAAAGTGCATAATTATAAGGCTTGGTTGCATTGGCAACTGTGCTGCGGTTTTTGGCAGCAGTTCAACTTAAGTTTGTTGCATACTGGGTGACCGAGCCAAACAGTAAGCACAGCCACAAGTATAGTGGCACACCCTGTATAACAAATACGAATACTCGTACTAAACAGCAACACCACGAATGACTGCAGCATTGAGATTGTCTGGCTTAATGCACAACCTGCGGTTTTTCTATCGATTGGCAGCTTTGGTTTGTGCCTTACCTGATTATTATTGGCAGCCACATCGACGGGTCGCGGTCTGCGGCGGTGAATGCGTTTCCTTGCCGTTTGATAGATTTTCCAGTACAGCGCCAAAATGACCAGAAGTGGCACATAGAATGTGCAACAGGTGGCAAATACCTACGAATGTACGTATGTATGTATATGTTGTATAATCTGATTGAGTTGATGGCAGCCATTTATTGTTGGTATCTCACCTGATAGGCCACATCCTGTGAGACCATACACTTTTGTTGTTCGATGCGTTGCAGATAATCCGGATCCTTCCAGCCAAACTGCGGCGCCAGCGAAACTATCACCGAGGCTGTCCACACACAGAAGATCATCATGAAGACCCGATTGCTGGTTCGTGAATGAATGTAGTCGATGTTGGTAACCGCCCAATAGCTATAAGCAACAACAAGCAAATAAACAAATAAACAATAAATTTTATTAACTATTTTTGCACTTGAGAGACGTGAGAGATGTGGCGCGTGTTTCATTTACTTCATTTCAAGCGCTCGCAATATGTAAATGAAATGATGCATAAATCTAGGCGCGCACTTAAATTCACAAAAAGAGAGAGAGAGTCAGAGAAAAAGAATGGAGCAGAGAGGGGGACACATACAAACACATATCCATACACAGGCATTGGCGGCAAAGTAAAGAAACGTGTTTGATATTTGAATTCCGCTCAACAGTTTTTCATAGCACTTTTTTTTTTTTTCGTTTTTCCGTTTGGGTTTTGTGTGCCAAAACATGTTTTATGTATGTATGTAAAGCAGTTTGTTTGTGAGTGTGTAGCAGACAAGCGAGGCATTTTTCGAATTTCCATTTTCATAGACAGGTTGAAGGGCAACACAACTTGTTCAGACTGTTTGCCAAGCTTAGAGAACATCTTTAATTTTAGATTGCAAATATGTATATATAAAAAAAGTAAATATTTAATTAAAAACATTAAATATTTTAAAGTAATTCCTCTGAGTTGTACCATTTAATATAGATTGGTTGAGTGTTAGTACAGATTTGTTGTTATGGCCAAAAGAATTTCGAATTTCTATTGTCATAGACCGATTTAAGGCGCAAATTCCAAATTTAAAATACATGTGTTATTTTGAGCAAATATTTAATTAAGAAATGGATAAGGATGGATAATTATTCAGTAATTAAAACAAAAATGAATCAAAGGTATAAGATCCATTCAGTAATACAGTACACTTAAGAAGTTATGCCATTTATTAATTTGTATATATTGTTAATTAAAAAATCTTTCAATCATTTATTCTATAGTTAAAGTTGTCTCTGGAAAAGAGTATAAAAGTGTTGTTAGAGCCAAAAGAAAACTATCATTTTGAGTTGCCTACTACACAGAAAAAAAAATGCCGTTCTAAAATCAAGCCTAAAATTCTTGATTTAAGCCTGCATTTTTTAAGTATGTTTCCAGGATTAAGCTGAACAATCAAGCCTGAATCGGGATTAAAATGGGAAAATAAGCCCAAATTACTTGATTCTCTCTCAGCCTCTCTCATTTCAACTGGTCTGGTGGCTCAGTGGTTAGAGTCGCCGACTTGTTTGAAAAAGACGTGGGTTCGATTCCCACCAGTCAATTGCATTCAAACATTTTCTTCACTAAAAAGAAAAAATGTTAAAAATAAACAATAAAAAAAATAAAATAAAAAATATTAAAAAAAAATAAAAAAATATAATTAAAAAAAAAATAAAAAAAAAAATTAAAAACAAAAAAGTAAAAAAAAAAATTAAAAAAAAAATAAAAGCAAAAAAGTAAAAAAAAATCTTAAAAAAAAAATTTAAATGTTACAAAAAACTTTATTTTTTTTTAGCCTGAATTTAAGAAATTCAGGATTGAATTCGGGATTGAAAAAATCAAGTATTTCATACTTGGTTTAAGCAAATCCGAGATTACCCCACTTCTGACATCGTTTCGGATTGAATCCGGGCTAAATATCCCGGATTTTTTTTTCTGTGTAGGTTTGAGCCGAGCAACATGTCTAAACGAGTTTTTAAATGTTACGTGTACAGTAACTGTTACACACACAGACTCACACTCGCACACAAACACACACACACACACACACACGTAGAGACACACGTAGGCACATTGATATGCTGAGCTCGTTGAGCTGGCTTTAATTGTATTGGTAGATTTAAAGCTTGTTGCTGCTGGCCATGCTTTAAGAATGCCAACTATTCAACTGTTCAACTGTGTGGCATAGATAATCGCGCCCAGAGGCAGTAACTAGACCATGCTACAGTATTTGTTGTATGTATTTGTTGATGGTGCTGCTATTAAGCAGCTTTTAGTTTTTGGAGTTGTGTTGTCAGTGTTTTTGGCAGTGTTGCTGTCAGTTCAAAGGTTTCCAACCACAACAACCTGCGGCTTTGTCGGTTGTTGGTTGTCTGTTGTCTGTGGCTTGCTGTCAAATTAATGCCGACAACCGCACATTTCAAAATTTAACGGCAAGCAGCAAATACTCTCCTTAATGTGTGTAAATGTGTGTGTGTGTGTGTATAGTACAACATTGACCGCAGCGCTTAAAGTGCCAGCAACAAAAACAACACTCAGCAGCAACGTCAATTGTTTGTGTATTAATTAAACACAATTTGCATAAACAAATATTTTGGCCTACAGGGCCGCAGCGTAAGCAAACAAATGTGTGTTCAAAATATAAATCAACAATTAATTGAGTTGACAAAGCACTCGGAGACTGGATCTATTTCTGTTTGGAAGTATCTGCTGTTAGTGTAAACCTTGTTGAGAGCCTTCCCCGGAGCATAACTTAATTTGTATGCCATTTGGGGCACTTACACGATAATGACAGCTTTATAGATATGTAAAATAAAAACACATTGTAACGAGTTGAATTTAGTTAATTTGTTTAAAATCCAATTAAATGGCACTTAATTAAAATCCAATCCAAAATCAAACACTTTATCAACTCGGTTACTATACACAAGCAAAACTAGCTGATACACTGCAGACAATTCCCAACTGTTTGCCTGTATAATACAGTTCCAATCAAATTCGCTCAACATGTGTCAGATTTTACAAGAGAAATGAATGCCGATGACGTATACGCCACGTATGCTCTAGTCGATAATAAATTACAATGAATAATGTTGATAGTTGATGACTTTAGTCTGGACAGTTGCCACCTGCTGTTTTCGCTGTGTTTGCTATGCCACTTAGAGCTACACTGACACTGTCTTCAAGACGAGCAGCATCAATTGAAAAGCCAGCAGGACTGGGGGTTTGAAGGACCGAAGGACTGCAGAACTTCTTTCTATTCATTAGCATAATATAATCGACTTCAAGTTGGCAAATTTTGATTGACTGCTTAAAATTAATGGAATTTTGTGATTTCGCGCCTGTCAATTTTTTTTGCCTTTCTTGAGTTAACAAATTCGTTCAATTCTTTTTTGAGTTTTTTTTTAGCTGGTAAGGATGTGGCTCGCATACGCAATCAAAAAAGCATGCAAATGATCTGAGAAAACCTAATAAAGTGCCTGTCATGCAATGTTCTCGCAATTGATATCACTCATACGACGCGTAGTCACAATCGCTTGTTAAAAGTATCATAATTTGTTATGGCATGTTTTTTTCTTTCTTATATACATTTCGACTTATAGGCCAGCAATTCACTTCATTTCAATTGAAGTCAATCAATTTATCAATATGTGCGAACTTAGCTCGAGTCGAGTCGAGTGATGAATTATAACAATTTATTGTGCGCCAAACAATTTAAATGCGATTTTTCCATTATACATATACGGCTCTCATTTCCCCTCCCCTTTCATGGGCTGTTCTATGAAATATGTGTGATAAATGTGCGGCACTCGAGTGTAACACTTTTTAATGCATTTAAAAATTGCGCGCCTAGCACACAAAAAAGCCATTACTCTTGATCTCACTTGATTACATACGCACATAGTACTCGTACTCGTACATCGATTCCAGCAAACACAACCTCCACAATTTCGCCAACATTCCATATACATATAAATATTTTACTTTTTCTCTGCGTTTTATTTTTGGCTCGCACCAGAAAGTCAGTAAGTCAGAAAGTCTGTAATCACGATGACTTGGCGAAATTGCTTTGAAATTGATTTCGAAAATATCAACAATTAGTTAGCAAAAGCAGAATATAAGGGTAATTAATTTAGAGGGGACATATGTATTTGACCTTTTAAGCTGTTCATAATTAATTGATGTTTCATATTGTCGAGTCTCAGTCAATATTTAAACGAGGCTTTTTTGCACTGTATTATACAGTTTTCTGTTGACATATTTGATGGTTTTTATCCAGTTTTTAATTGTTATGCCCTAACTGATGGTACTCTGCTTTATCATGAAACATATTATAAGTCTAGTTTAATTTTTGTCTGTTGTCTGTTAATTCTACTTATTAGTTTCTTGTTTCCAATTTGATGCACTTTCAATTAAGGTATTTAATTTAATATAGTTATGTTAGTCTGGCACTAGTTTCGGCTTTTGAATCGCTGCTGGGCTAATCGATTGCATTACTTGTTTATTGAATTGATCATTGGTTGGCACGTATTGTTTTCATTTTCAATTTAAGGCCATAAATAAAGGTAGAAAAAACCGACTTGGCTTTTTACCTGCGGCTGCTGAATGCCGTTTTTCAGTTAACAATTATATTTCATTTTATAAAACACAAAAAAATGAAGACAAAAAACTAAAAACGAGGCAGTTGAACAAAAGATAAAAATGGAAAACAAAACGAGGCATACAAAAATGCATTCCACACTAGTAAAATAACAATAGACGGAGGCCACAATAACTACGACAGGAACAACAACATCAACAACAACAACAACAACTACATCAACAACGAAAATAAGCGGCAACAGCACACATGTAACAGAGGGGGCGTGGCATGTGCCCATTTTTGGTTGTTGTTGTTTTGTTTTCTTGTGCGCCCTGCGGCAGCTGTGGCATGATTAAATTTTTGCAAATTACTTGCGTTCTACGCCTAGACTCTCTGCACGCTGCTGTCTTCACAACGACAACGATAACAACAAAAACAACAACAACAAAAACAACAACAACATATGTAATAACCTCTAAATGCTGCATTGTAACAATGGAAACAATAAAACTGTATTTGTTTATAGTTGAAGAAGCGCTAGGCCACAAAACAATATAAGTCAAACAATTGGCCTCTGCCAGAATTGTCACCAAAATATGAACCAAAATAAAAGAAAATAAAATATAAAATACTTACATTCGCCACATTGTTGTTTTATTAAAATAATACATAAGCTTTACTTTAAATTTGAGTATGTTGCAAGAAAAATATTTAAATTAAGATGGAATGTCATACTTAGGGCATTCACTAGACGTGTAGACTCTGCTAACCCATTTTTAAATTATTTGTCACTTTGTTTTAAATGAATCGCTATTAATAGTCATACTTTCCCATAGCACATTATAATTTTAATTATTGTAATGTCAAATGGTTCAACACGTCGTATGAGTGATACTTAATTGCATTTTATATGCGGCTCGTTGGCTTTATTACACTAGTTTACAAAATAAAATTTTTTTTGCAA